>CM075977.1:310046844-310110801 GCA_038087875.1 Malacoraja senta
TTTGGATTGCTGATAAACACAAAATGTTTGGTTTTGTTAAATCATCTTGTTGTGCTCATGGTTGAAAATCAAACGTACCTCCATGGGACATACAGAATGAAGATGGCACAATTGGAAGGGAAGGTTGTGTTAATTAAATTATCACAGGTGTGATTATTGGATCATAAGTAAAAGCTGTTGAGATGACTGAAGCAGCTGCAGTTAAGGTGTGACGAGGGACACCTTTGCAAGGAGTCAGAGGCAGAATAACCTGCAAGATCAGCATGGTAAGTGTGAACTAAAATTATCCTGGACATACAGACTGAATTGGGTTTAGCAAATGAACAGTAATTTGCAAAGGCACAAACAGACAGGATTGGTGATTTGTAGAGAGAGAGGCTAGTAGCTACAGTTAAGATTAAAGAGGTAAGGTATAGCATATGGAAGTAATATAGGAAAGTGTATAGGAAGGAACTGCAGATGCTGGTTTAAACCGAAGATAGACACAAAATACTGGAATAACTCAACAGGACAGGCAGCATCTCTGGAGAGAAGGATGGGTGACATTTTGATTTGAGACCCCAGGAAAGCATTACTTTTGCGGCAGATCTGATAGTGACATTTAAGAGACTTTTGAATAGGCTCATGGATAGCAGCGAGGAGAGGGTATGGCTGCAGGCAGATAAGGAATTGGTCTTGGCATCATGTTCAGCACAGACATTGTGTTCCTCTGCTGTACTGTTTTATAGTCTATGCTTTCAAAACCTGCAAACACAGATTGTATAGTTTTATGTTTGATATTTTGTATCATTCCTTTGATAATTTTGGGTAATATCATGTCAATTATGTGTAGTGCTTGTAATTATATTTTGATGTTTGTTTAGGTTTTAATAAACTGTTTAGAAGAGTTCTGAGTTACGAGTCTTAGCTGATTTTCCCTACATCGGCGTGTCAGAGCAAGCTAAAAAAGAAAATAGCAGTAGGTGAAGCAACCTGCACAAATGTATCACATTCCCTCTTTAATTCATGCCCTGATGTAACTGTCACTGGCAATGGCAGCTGGTGTTTATTGCCAGTGCTTTGTGTGCAGAGAAGACTGGAATTCATTGTAAGAGTTTGATACGACTGAGTCCCTCATCGATCATTCCGATAAATTAGGTGGCAGCCATCTTGGCTGTAGTATCACAGTCATGTTTAGCTCAAACTAAGTAAGGACAACCCATTCTTCAATGTTTTGCTGTTTTATATTGTTAAATGTAATAATTAGTTTGTTTTAATGTGTTCAATTATGCCTGGAGTTATATATAGTTTAATGCTACTATTCTGTATCACAAAGCTGTTTTCAAACGTTATTAATGGCTCACAGCCTCTATACAGTTATATCATTAGAAATAGCCACAGATTCAGTCACTAGCACAATGATATTCCACATTTGTTTCCTTCTGAATTCCGAGAGAATGCTTAAACATTTCAGGTGATTTTAGAGTCAAATGATAACAAGGCTCTTGCATTGTTTCATTGCTTTTGGAAGCATTCTCCATGGCCATTCAACCATAAGATTTAAAACATTTGGAAGTGCTCTTAACAAAGTACATGCTCCTTAAGGCACAGTACTATAATAACAATATACTTAATGGACTTGGTACTTGAACCAGCAGGATGTTGAAAAATAAGAGATACAACTGTCCACAGAAACATTTAATCTCAGTATTGCTATTGACCAATGAAAGCTCCAGCTAATATCAATTTGCATAGGATAGTATGGCAATCATCATATAAAATTTACATATTCCCTAAAATATAGCACAAAATGCACCAAAGAGCATGTTTTTAAAGCCACTTTACCATTATTGCAAAGTAGTTCCACTTTGTAAAGATGCAAACATTGTGCTGTTGAATTGTGCTCTCTGGAAATCTAGATTTGGGCCATAAAGTAAAAGAAAACACTACCGCTGGAGATACAAATTGCTAGAAACACTCAGCAGGTCATAAAACATAATACAGCGTAGCGCATTTTGGTTATCTTTCAAGTCTCAGGCCCTTCAACAGAATTGTCAACTAGAAATGGACCATGACTTGATTGCAGAGAAACAATGCTTGAGAACACCCAGAGATAAAGTGAGAGAAAAAAATTAACTAATTTCCATTGTTAGAAAATGACTACTTCAGTACCTAATTGACTATAAAGGGTTTAGGAAGAGAGTAAAGCAGTTAAAGACACTATATAAATGCAAATACAAGAGCTCTGTGATGGCAGAAATCCACTACATTTTCCGAAAAGTTGTAAATAGTTACAATGCCATTTCAGAAGAGTGTGGAGTTGATTGTTTTACATTGATTGATTTACTAGTCAATCTGCTCCTTTCCCCGTACACTCAACTCCGATCCTGAGTCCCATATTTCTCCCTAAATGCCCTCTGCCCTGTCCCCTTCCACCCCTATCCCTTCCACTGACTTTATATTTCACTCTGCCTCTTATTTTCTTATCTGACACTCTTTTTGTCACCTGTTCACCTCTAGCCTTTGACTTTCTCCACCCTTCTGCCAATTACCTTTCACCCCTCACGTATCCACCTATCACTTGCCAAGTTTTGGTCCACCCCACCTCTCTTTTCTAGCTTTCTCCCTTTACTCCATCAGTCTGAAGAAAAGGTCTGATCCAAAACATGGTCTGTTTATTCCATTCATATTGCAGCCTGACCCGCTGAGTTTCTCCAGCACATAGTTTTTTGATGTGTTTAGGAGATCTGGTGTAAGTATATGAACGACATGGCCTCTCCAATGTGGCTAACTCACGCTTAAGTTAGTTAAGAGTGAATAACCATAACCCGAGCTTCAATACTGGGGTCATTGCTCCCGGAGAGGGTACAAACATTGGTTCACTTGAATTTCCAGTGACTTTAGCTACAGTGAATTTGGCCACAGTGTTAGTTGTATTATTCCAGGGTCTTGTGATGTATTCTCTTGGCAGTCCAGGACTCAAATAGATATAAGAATGCAGGGATCACTACTACCTGGTAGACCAAGAGTTTTGTGCCAGATTTAAGGTTATGACCTTCAAGCTCCTTTTCTGCAATTGACTAAAGGCTCGTCTGGTCCTCTCAAGGCAGCGATGAATTCACTGACATATGGCTCCCATGATGTGGTCCATACCTTTCAGAGTCTCAATCTTAACCTATATTTCCTCAAGCAACATGGTGCAGCAGTGGCACGTTGGTGCATGTGAGGCCCATCCTCTCATATGCTTCAGTATAGAACACTTTCAAGAGAGAGCTAGATAGGGCCCTTAAAGATAGCAGAGTCAGGAGATATGGGGAGAAGGCAGGAATGGGGTACTGATTGGGGATGATCAGCCATGATCACATTGAATGGCGGTGCTGGCTCAAAGGGCTGAATGGCCTACTCCTGCACCTTTTGTCTATTGTTCTCTGGATACTAGACGGTATAGCACAAGCACAGGCCCTTCGGCCCACAATGTCTGTGCTTGCCATGATGCCAATACCAACAATTATCTACCTGCATTAAACCCCTTACCTCTCCCTTCCATGCATATCTATAATATTGTAAATGCTTATAAATGCCACTAATGTATCTTTTTCAACCACCACATGCAAAGCATTCCAGGCACTAGCTACCCTCTGTATTAAAAAATTGCCTTGCACATCTCATTTAAACCATGCCGCTCTAAAGCTAAACTCTCTAGTATTTGGTTTATGACTCTCTACGCTATCTGTGCCTCCCATCATTTTAAATTCTTCTATCGGGTTGCCCCACAACCTCTGGTGTTCCTGAGAAAACAATCCAAGTCAGACAAACCTCTCCCTGTTGTTAATACTCCCTTACCTGGCATCATTCTGGTAAACCACCACTGCACCTTTTCGAATGCCTCCACGTCTGTCTGTCTGTCTCTCTGTCTGTCTGTCTGGCCGTCCATCTATCTCTTCTCTATCTATATAATTAAAAGTCTCATCTTGACCACTTCCTGTGTGCGCTGAATATTGATTTTTGAAAAAACGCTGCCCTGTATCGCTGTAATTTTTGGCCATCTTACTCACAGCCCCCCTCCGCTGAGCCAGCCCTGAGAATTTTTACCATCGATGAAAAATAAAAAAGTTATGAGTGTTTAAAAAAACCTTGAGATCAGTTGATTGGTCCTCTCGCCTGTCAATCAGCGCGATGAAGGTGACGCCCCTTCCGGGGGGGGGGGGCAGGACTATAAAACCCTGGATGCATGGACATGAGTCACTGAATCTGCAAGATCACGAGGGAGAGGCCACGACTGTCATTCTAAGCTGTGAATCAACTGAACTGTGAGTCTGCAATGTACTGCAATAAATGATTTGTTAGCCTTTAATGACAATGCCATGAGTTGTTTGGCCTGCTGCCCTGCCTGTGCTTGAAACTGCAATGTTTTATTAGGACCGACTGTGTTTGGAAGGAATAAATGATTTATTAGGTCCGACTGTGTTTAGTCCAAAATTCCTGCTCATTTCGTGACTTCCGCTTAGTGGACAGGTCGCGCTGATTACGTAATTTCCAGTGAGTGCAGAGGTCCTGTGATTGCATAATTTCTGGGATTGTGCAAGAGGTCACGCTGATTACGGAAATGCCGCTGACTGTGGAAGCCCCACAGTGGAGAGGCCGCGCTCAGCCGTGTGAGTAGATTCAAGAAACTTTACTGTCATATATATGGTGTGTGTGTGTGAGTGTATGTGTGTGAGTATGTGTGAGTCTGTGTGTGTGTGTGGGTGTATGTGTGAGTGAGTGTGTATGTGTGGGTGTGTGTGAATCTGTGTGTGTGTGAGTGTGTATATTGGAATTGGTGGAGAGGTGGAATATTGTGTTGGGGCACCAGCCCTCCCATGTGAAGCTGGGACCCAACGGGTCCCAATTAGTCTAGTACATAACTAAAACTGATCTTGTGTTCTTCTGGTTTGCGCATTTTTTGTACGTGATAGCACTCCGATTTTTCTCCTGCTTACTCACCGTTCGCCTGTGCTGTGAGTGCAACAAGTTTCATTCTGATCGATGGAATATTGTAAAAGTTATTAAGGTTTAAAAATCGTTAAAAAACGCGCATGCGCAGATTGCTGTCAGTCACCGCCACGCAGATTGGTCTCCTCTCCTTCCTGGCACCATCGCCACACTGATTGGCCATGTCCGCTGTCGGGGCCTCGACTGGATCCCAGGTGGCGGCTGAGCTGAGAGCTGAAATTGTGCCCAAGCACAGGGCCTGGGTCAAGGTGTACCATTGCCTCGTGGGTTGCCCGGCCGCCTCCCCACTGCAGCACAGCTTCCGCTTCCTGTTCTGCGGGCAGCTCTGGCTTGGCCGCCTGCCACCCTCACCCCGTCCCCGGCACAGCAAGCCCGGCTCAGTCGAGGGCCAGGTCCGTGAGTGCTTCAGCCACCAACAGCCAGGGCCAGGCCGAGTACGAGAACCAGGGCCTGACGCTGCTCTACGACCTAGGTAGGTCCTGGGGCAGGGAATTGGAGTGAGGGGAGGAGGATGAGGGAAATGGTGAGGAGGGAGATGGGGTTGAAGAGGGAGATGGGGGGGGGGTGGGGGCCGCAGCGCTAAGCCCCGCTGTCTACTCGCTGGCGAGAGACATCGCAGGTCCTGGGACGGGCAGCGCCTCAGCGGCTCCTGCCCGTGAGCGCGGACACCGAGAACGGCCTTAACGCACCACAACATTACACGGAGAGAGGGAGCACTGCAGCCTGGCCCACAGCACAGGGAAGGGTGAAGAGAAGATGGAGGGAGGGGAGAGAGGGATGAGGGGGGGAGGGGGGAAAGGAGAAGGGAGAGAGGGATGAGGCAGGGAGAGGGGAGAGATGGATGAGGGAGCGGGGGGAGGGGAGAGAGTGATGAGGGAGGGGGGAGAGAGGAGGGAGGGAGGGAGAGGGATGAGGGGGGAGAGGGAGGGGGGAAAGAGAGGGAGGAAATGGGGCTGAGGAGTGGTGGAGTGGAGGGGGTAAAAGGGAGAGGGGGACAGGGAGGGTGGATTTGATGGGAGGGGGATAGGCATGAGTGGTGGAATATTGGTTTGGAGGAATGGGTTGTGTTGAAGGAACGGGTGAGAGGTGGAATCGTGCATCGGGGAATGGGTTGCGATGGGGGACCAGGCCTCCCATGTGACAGGGACCCAACGGGTCCCATTTAGTCTAGTTCTTCCTATAATGGGGTGACTAGAACTGCACATAATAATCCAAATGCAACCTAACCATAATAAGTTCATGTTCCAGGAGCTGAATTAGGTCCTTCAGCCCATCATGTCTACTCGACAATCAATCATGGCTGCTTTCTGATCTTCCCAAGGTCCTATAAATGTGCAAAGTCCTATAAAACTGCAGCATATACATCAGCAATGGCTTGAAGTTCTGATGTGAAGCCTTTGCAATTGCAAAGATCAACTGCACTTTGCACTTTAGTTGCTGAGAAATGGGTAACCTTGGTTCAGAAGTATAGTTGCTGTAAGCTCAACAGCTTCCCATTAGCGCTAAAGCTTTGCTCCAGTGGAAGGTTTGTTGGAGGTGAGATCAACATTGTAATGGAAAAGATTGAGCAAAGTGTCAGATCAATGATGCAGCCTTGTTTTGTTGTACCTGAGGGAAGTATATAAGATTATGAAGCATTGACATAGTAGCGAGCCAAAATATTTTTACCATGGTAGAGAAAGGAAAACAAAGAAGGCATAGTTTTAAGGTGACAGGGAGGAGATTTAAAGGGGAGCTTATGGGTAAATGTTTGATAGAGTGATCGATATCTGGAACTCGCTGCCAGAGGAAGAGGTGGAAACATGGACAATGGTATGTTTGAGGCATTTAGGCTGATATTTAAGTAGGCAGAGGATTGATGGATATTGTCATAATTATGGACGAATGGGATTAGGGTAGATGGGCAAAAAGGTTGGCATGGACATAGTAGGCTGAAGGGCCCAATTCTGTGCTGTATAAATCTATGATGTTTTGACAATGGCACCAGTCTTCACTGAGATTGATTCTGTTTTTATATCTGTTTGTTATCATGGAGCAAGAGTAAGAAAGAGATGATTTTTTTTGTTGGCAGTTGGAGTTGAAGTCAGTGTTCTCCTGTCACTCTTGATTGATGGATTAAAAGGTGTAGGTAAGGTTAAAAACATTCATATACAGTGAGGGCTGCTGTTTCCTGGATTTTTCTCAGAGTTGGCATACAGTGAAGATCATATTTCAACAAACTTCGGGATGAATGAAATATACATTGTGATTCAAGAAGCACTCTTCAGCTAATGGAAGTCTGCTGAAGAGAGACCAGATGATGGTGTTCCCTGTGGCAAACAGCATGGACACCCCTTTGTAGCTGCTGTGATGTATATGTAATATAAATGCCAGTGCCCCTTGAGGCCAAAAGCTGAAGCTGACAAATGTGCCTGTGCCTCGTGACTGAGGTCAGGTGACCTTCTAGAAGTTTCCTGGTTGTGCAGATTAAATCCTTCTTACAAGATGTCGGACGTGTATTCATTGTGCTAGTCACAACGGTCTTACAGAAGACATCACATGGTGTCAGAGGAAAAAACGAAAGAAAAGAATATCTGGACTCAAGCCACCGGTTCCACTCTCCCTGCAAGGGAAGTTGGCCAAGAATTATAAGGACTTGGTAAGGGCATTCCAGCTGTACGAGACGGCAACAGAACTGACGAGTAAGCCAGATAAGATTCCCGCTGTGCAACATTTCTCCACGTAGCAGGGCCGGCCGCTCAGCAGAGACCTTTCGGTTCACCCCGGAGGAATGTGACAAAATACAACCGCTGAAGAATAAGTTTCAGACATACTGTGAACCAAAAAAGAACCTAACTGTCTCAAGATGCATCTTTAATACACGTAATCAGCAGCAAGGGGAGACCTTCTCCAGCTACCTGACTGCAGTGAAGTCTTTAGCCAATGATTGCGAGTTTGGCATTATCCATGACTCGTTGTTGCGAGACAGAATCGTCTGCGGCATCACCAGCCAGCCACTCCGAGAAAAACTACTACAATGCGATATTTAACACTGGAAAAATGCAGTGACATGTGTCTGATAGCTGAAGCATCAGCCGAACACATGAAGCAGATTGCCACAACCGCCATTGACACCGAAGAGACTGTTGATTACGTGAAATGGGACAGCGCCAGACGGCCATGGGGCCAAGGCAGGGATTCGTGACCCAGACAACCACAGATAGAAATCCGTGATTCTGGTAAGGATACCGTCTGCCAGTCATGCACTCACGGGCATAAAGGCAACTACTGCCCTGCTCAGTACATGAGATGTTATACCTGCGGAGAGATTGGACATCTTTGCAGATCCCCCGACTGCCCGGTAAATAGAGCGCCCAACAGCCGCCCACATCCCCGACAACACGACTTGCTAATCAGACAAAAGGCCGGGGACTGGAGCCGTGACGTCCGCGACGTTGAGTTCCAGATGAACACTTCACCGTTGCCTGAGTCAGTGGACGGCGATGTTGATGTATTCTACATTGACGCCATGACTGACGCTGTGATTGAGTCGACGTGTGAATGGGAACAGATGTGCCGCATCAACAATGTGAACAATGAGTTCAAACTTGACTCTGGCGCTCAAGTGGACATCCTGCCAGATCACTTGTTCAGAAAGACTGGTCTTGCCTTACTGAACACGAACGTGATACTGAGGTCATACTCTGGACATACCATGAAGCCTGTGGGACCGGCAAAGGGGAACGTCAAAGTAGGTAAGAAAGATTATAGGGTGGTCTTTCAAATAGTGAGGGGGAATGTGAAACCCATATTTGGGAAATTAACTTGTGAGAAGTTAGGGCTTCTTGTGCGAAAGGAGGTGGTTGATGGCTTGAGTGCAAGCACATCATACACTGCGAGGATCATTGAGGAAAACCACGAGATTTTCCAAGGGCTGTGAAGGTTAAAAAGATATGAGTACAACATATTGCTGCAAGAGAACGTGCAACCTAAGCAAAACCCACCCCACACTATTCCTTACAAGATCAGGGATAAGGTCAAAGCCGAATTAGAGCGCATGGAAAGCTTGGGAGTCATAAGGCCTGTGAGCGAACCGACGGATTGGGTGAATTCAATGACTGTGGTTAGCAATCCTAATGGCGAAGTCCGCATATGCCTTGACCCATGTGACCCCAATGCGGCCATTCATAGGGAGCATTTCCCAATGCCGACGTTCGAGAACATTGCAGCCCGCATGCCAAATGCAGAATGGTTCTTGAAATTTGACGCTACAAGTGGGTGCTGGCAGTTCCCACTGAGCGATGACAGCTCGCGTCTGACCACATTTAATACTCCCTTTGGGAGATACCGATACCTCCTGCTTCCATTTGGAATCTCATCCGCAAGTGAGATTTGGCAGCGGGCGATGCAGGAAGAGTTCGGCGATTTAGAAGGGATGGAGATAGTCGTTGACAACATTTTCGTTTGGGGTGAGAATGCAGCCCAGCATGATGCAAGGGTGAAAGCCCTACTCGAACGGGTGAAAGAATCCGGCCTAAAGCTCAATCCCCGAAAGTCGGTAATGTGCTCAAACAAGATTGAATATATGGGACACGTCATCTCGCAAGCAGGTGTGTCACCAAGCCCATCTCGTGTCAGCAGCATGCTACAAATGCCATACCCGACAAACAAGGCTGAAGTGCAAACGTTCTTGGGGATGGTGACATACATGGCCAAGTTTATTCCGATCCTTTCGGAGATCACCGCCCCACTTAGACAGCTAACAGAAAAGGGAGTAGCGTGGCATTTTGAGCAGAAGCACAGACATGCAGTAGACAAGCTGAAGTGTCTTCTCACATCGCCACCCGTACTCAAACTGTACGATGTGAACACGCCCGTTTCAATTGCCACAGATGCTTCCAACAGTGGATTTGGAGCTGTCCTAATGCAAGATGAGAGACCTGTTGCCTACACATCACGACGTGTGAATGCGGCCGAGTGCAACTATGCGACTATAGAGAAGGAGCTGTGCTCCATATTGTACGCATGCAAAAAGTTTCATGACTTCATTGTCGGTCAGCGCACAGTAATCCTTACTGACCACAAACCATTAGTAGGGTTGCTTGCCAAGCCGCTACACAAATTAAGCCCCAGACTCCAGCGCATGCGAATGCACCTCCTACGGTACGACCTGGAGATACGGTGGAAGCCGGGACGTGAAATGTTTGTCGCCGCTGCCCTGAGCCGGCTGCCCAGTGCAAACTTGCCTGCGGAAGAGCACACCGCCTTGCCGAACGTTATACATGCTGTAGAAGCCATCCTACACTTGTCAGACGAGCGCCTTGCGCAGTTCAAAGCTGAAACAAAAAAAAAGATCAAACACTAACAGTTGTGTGAGCATATAAGAAAGGGTTGGCCTAGTAACAGGCGTGATCTTCCCTCGGATTTGACTCCATTTCATACATACCATGACGAGCTGGTTGAAGTCGATGGATTAGTCTTGAGGGAAAACCGAATCATAGTCCCCCAAAGCATGCGGAGGCAGATGCTGAACATGCTACATGAATCACATCTGGGAGTAGTGAAACTTAAACAACGAGCCCGCAATTTATTTGCGTGGCCAGGAATGAACGCACAGATTGAGGACACAGTGGGAACTTGCTTGATATGCCAGGCGACTTAGAAAGCACAAGCAAGCGAGCCGCTCCAACCACACTTCATCCCCACCAGACCTTGGTCTAAGATCGACGCAGACCTCTTCCATCTGGATGGAGTTGACCATTTGCTTGTAGTAGAATATTACTCCAAGTACCCAGAAATAGCGCAACTGACAGACATGACGTCACATTCGGTGATACGTGAGCTGACGGGCATGTTTGCATTCCTGATTTGGTGATGACAGACAACATGAGACAATTTGACTGTGCTAAGTTTCGTAGGTTCCAGGATGACTGGGAATTTTCCCGTCACCTCAAGTCCCATATATCCACAGAGCAACGGGCAGATAGAGCGCTGTGTGCAAACTATAAAAAGTATTACGAGGAAAGCCAAACGCAGTGGCCGTGACCCGATGTACGCCATCCTCGAATACCGCAACACCCCCCTTGACGGGACAGGTGGCTATGCCCCATCACAGTTACTGAACAGTAGACTGTTAAGAAGCAAATTGCCATCGCCTCTATCGCTCTTACTGCCTCATCATGTCCCTCCCATGGGACCACAACTAGCCATCCGGCAAGAAAACCAGGCAGCATACTTCAATGAGAAGGCAAGCGCCGAGCCGCTGCCGCGCCTGGAAAAACAACATGTGTGGTTTTGTGCCAAACCAACCGAGTGGCAACGTGGCCGGATTGCAGGAGAAAACTGTCCCCTCGGAGCTACGTCATCTCTACACTGAGTGGTACTGAGTTCCACAGAAACAGGAAAGACATATGACCTGCGCACGAAGCAGCTGAGCCATGCCCTGGCAACACGCAGCAGACGAGCGTGAACACTCTCCCACAAGGAGGAACCCCTCTCCCAGAAGGAGCTAGTCTCCCAGACTCAAGAGAACTATCACAGGCCGCATCACAAGGTTCTGTGGTGGGGGAACCGGCTCAAAGCATGCCAAGCCATACTCACACACAACAGAAATACGACACACAACGAGTTGGAAATACGACTTGCACGAGAAGTGGGCGATTGTCAAAACCCCCAACTCGACTTGTTATGTAAAATTGTTGGGCAATTATTTTATAGTTTTGTAGTATGAAGAGCACTGTGTTCTTTGTGGTACTTTATTCACATTAAATTGATTAAAGGTTCAAGTTATTAGTTTTGACCCCAATGTTGAAGGGGGAGATGTAACGTAATTAAAGGGAAGGGGGCGATGTGATGTAATTAAAGGGAAGGGGGAGATGTGATGTATATGTAATATAAATGCCAGTGCCCCTTGAGCCCAAAAGCTGAAGCTGACAAATGTGCCTGTGCCTCATGACTGAGGTCAGGTGACCTTCTAGAAGTTTCCTGGTTGTGCAGATTAAATCCTGCTTACAAAATGTCGGACGTGTATTCATTGTGCTAGTCACAACGGTCTTACAGAAGACATCACAGCTGCCACAATCTGATTTATTACTCTTCTCTAAGGCAGTCACAATTACACCATCTCTGAGGTCCCCTGGAATATCCTCCTCTTCTCAGATCTCAGCGATGAAACTATGGATTTGTGACTGAGGATCTCCACCTCAAAGGTCAAGGTTTCAGTGAGGACACATTCTTCTCCAGAGGTCTTGTTGGGTTAAGGGTTTCCCAACCTCTTGTTTTCAGGATGAGTGAGAAGGCAGTGGGATACAGTCCAGGGCTTTGAAATCAAGAGAATGATTAGTATGGGTGTCAGGGGTTATGGGGATAAGGCAGGAGAACGAAGTTGAGAGGGAAAGGTAGATCAGCCATGATTGAATGGTGAAGTAGACTTGATGAGCTGAATGGCCTAATTCTGCTCCTATCACTTATGACAAGAGTTGCAGTTGAGGAAGTATTTGTCTGACTTCCATTAGACATTGATTAGTAGGTGTGCAGCCAGACTCTGTGATTGATATGGTAGGTCTGGGGTGGCTGGAGCAGACAAGGACACAGTTAATTGTGCTGCTGGGTTCGGTGACTATGTGTGCAATCGGAGATGGGGAGCAGGGAGCGCAGTTGGGTGAGCAGAGCAGTTGAGAATCGGGCACATAGTTGGACGTCTGACCAGAGCCAGGGCTCAAGAACAGGGTGGGGTATGTGACTAGGCTTGGAAGCTATGGACTGGAGCAAAGCTGGCAGCTTGAGCAAGAAGACAGGTGAGAAACCTAGAGGCAGGCAGTCGGCAAGTGCTCCCATGCTTGACTCCTCCCTGCATGAACTCCATTCCTTGCATGAATCTGCATATATCGGGCACATATCTCTATCAATAGAGAGTGGTCCTGAGCTACTATCTACCTCACTGGAGACCCTCAGACTATCTTTAATCAGACTTTGCTGCGCTTTATCTTGCACTAAATGTTGTTCCCTTTATCATTATCTGTACGCTGTGGATGGCTCGATTGTAATCATGTACAGTCTTTCCGCCGACTGGTCAGCACACAACAAAAGCTTGTCACTGTGCCTCGGTAGGCAAGGCAATAAACTAAACTACACTAAACATATCAACCCACAGGTGAGCACATGCACCAGAGCTTGGTCTTCGGTCACCTGAGTCCATTTTGCCACAGGATCAAGTCCCTGCTTAATGTAGCCCATGTTATAACTGGTATGCAACAGTTATCCTACGTTAAAATAAATCATGCACAGGTAACTTCTACAATGACAACTTGGATTAGCCCTTCACATGCTTGCATTTAATTGGCAAGGTTTCTAATTATGTAATATTCATGGAGGTGTTTTCTACGGGACTGCCCAGTTAGTTCATGATGGAGTAAAAGATCAGCTATGAGCTTGTTGAATGGTGAAGCAGGCACAATGGATTGAATGGCCTGCTCCTGCTTCTGGCTCTTATGTTCTTATGTTCTCTTGAAGGATAGGCCAGGTTTATTAACATTCATCCCCACTTCTTATCTCACAGCCTTTATTCGAATCTAATGTTATTTTCTGGAAATCCAGGCACCTCACCTGAGGTGATTTGTATTCATTTTTCGTGGAGAAAATGATGGTATAATAACAACTAGAATTTTATACATTTTATAATCTGGGACAGATAGTTTCTCGGAGGAGAAATTGTTTTGTTTTCATTTGCATGGAAAACGCTACCATGTACTTTGAATTGAAAAGTATGCTTTGCATTGGCCGATTGAATCAAAAGTTTTATTTTGTTGACAAAGTCATCAAAGTCGTGTCCTGCCTTTTGATATTCCAAAATGCTTTCCTACAAGGTGAGCAGCCATCTTTGCACACAGCAATGTGGCTATCTACATGCATTGAAGAAATAACTAACATTAGGATTTTCTGATACTCTGGAATTTAGAAGGATGAGAGGGTTTCTCATTGAAACATATAAGATTATTAAGGGTTTGGACACGCTAGAGGCAGGAAACATGTTCCCGATTTTGGGGGAGTCCAGAACCAGGGGCCACAGTTTATTTAAGGATAAGAGGTAAGCCATTTTGAACGGAGATGAGGAAACACTTTTTCACACAGAGAGTCTGTGGGATTCTCTGCCTCAGAGGGCAGTGGAGGCCGGTTCTCTGGATACTTTCAAGACAGAGCTAGATAGGTCTCTTAAAGATAGCGGAGTCAGGGGATATGGGGAGAAGGCAGGAACGGGGTACTGATTGTGGATGATCAGCCATGATCACATTGAATGGCGGTGCTAGCTCGAAGGGCCGAATGGCCTACTCCTGCACCTATTGTCTATTGTCTAATACCAGAATCCAGATAGGTTACTAGGAAGGAAAATTAAGCCCAAACTGTATTTGAGCGATTGCCTTGAAATCCCAGTTTCTTATTTCCCCGATGTTCTATTGTGCTATTTAATTATTTAAAATGTATTTCTGCTGCCACTGATTGCCACGCATTCGACCTGATGATTTCCGGATTTAGCTCCCTTATACTAGGTTCACAGTGTCTTCAAAACCCTCTCCCACACTTTTGTATTTCCTTCATTCATCCAAATCTCAGTTTGAAGTTGAGCTTAATAAAAATAATGACTGGTCATGAAAATTCGGTTGAAACTGCAACTGCATGTAGGCAATGCAACTGCCTATGCAAACTATTAAACCTGTTCTGCAAAGTAAGAAAGGAACAGGGAGTTCTTGGGGGGGTAACAAACATGGGTTAGATGATAGCAATACTCAAATATAAAATCTGGGAAAATATGTTTTACCTTCAGACTTACATTTTATTTAATTCACGTCATAGAGTCTTACGCGTGGAAACGGGCCCTTCGGCCAAATTTGCTCACACCGTCCAACATGTCCCCTCTACACTAGTCCCACCTACTTTTGTTTGGCCCATATCCTGTTCTTTCCATGTACCGGTCTAAATGTTTCTTAAATGTTGCAATAATACCTGCCTCAACTCTGGGAGCTCATTCCATACACCTATCCCTTTGCGTGAAAAAGTTACCCTTCAGATTCTTGTTAAATCTTCCCCCCCCCCCTCATCTTAAACTTATGACCATTGGTTCTCAATTCCCCTACTCTGTGTAAGAGACTCGGTACGTCTACCCAATCTATTCCTCTCATGAATTTATACACCTCTATAATGATCACCCCTCATCCTCCTGCGTTCCAAGGAATAGAGTCCTAGCCTACTCAACCTCTCCCCATTGCTCAGGTCCTCGAGTCCTGGCAACATCCTCGTACATTTTTTCTGCACCCTTTCCAGCTTGACAACATCTTTCCTATAACATGGTGCCCAAAACTGAACACAATATTCGAAATGCGGCCTCACCAAAGTTTTGCACAACTGCAACATGACCTCACAACTTCTAAATGCTCTGACTGTTAAAGGATAATGTACCAAAAGCCTTTTTGACCAGCCTATCTACCTGTGATGTCACTTTCAATGAACTATGTACCTGCACTCCTGGATCCATCTGTTCTAACACTCCCCAGAGCCCTACCATTCACTGTGTAGGTTCTTCCCGTGTTAGTGCTCCCAAAATGCAACACCTCACATTTCTCTCTATTAAATTCCATCAACTATTCCTCAGCCCACCTTGCCAATCGAACCAGATCCTGCTGCAATTTTTGACAATCATCTTCACTATCTACAAGACCACACACTTTAGTATCATCAACAAACTTGCTAATCTTGTCCTGTACGATTGCATCTAAATCATTGACCTAACAGCAATGGGACCTGCTCCAAACCCTGAAGCACACCATTAGTCACAGGCCTCCAGTCTAGAGCAACCTTCCATCATCACCCTCTGCTTCCTTCCATGAAATCAAGTTTCTATACATTCAGCTATCTCTCCTTGAATCACATGGGATCTAACCTTCTAGAGCAGCCTACCATGGGAACCTTGTCAACTGCCTTACTAAAATCCATGCATACAATGTCTACAGCTCTGCCTTTATCAAAGTTTTTGCTCACATCTTCAAAGTCAATCAGGTTTGTGAGACACGACCTCCCACTTACAAAACCATGTTGACCATCCCTAATCAGCCCTTGTCCATCTAAGTACATGTATATCCTACCCCACAGAATACTCTCTCGTAACTTTCCGACCATGTTAAGCTCACTGCCCTGTAGTTCCCAGCATATTCCCTACAGCCCTTCTTGAGTAGAGGAACAACATTGGCCTCCCTCCAGTCTTCCAGCACCTTGCCCGTATTTAATGATGACATAACTCTCAGCGAGGGCTCCTGCAACTTCCTCTCTCTAGCTTCCCACAATGTCCTTGGATATATTTGATCAGGCCCAGGTGATTTGTCTATCTTCATACATATCAGGACCTTCAGCACATCTGCGAACGTAATACTGACTTTGTTGAAGCTGTCTTTGTATACTTGTTAGGTATCGGGTCTTTATACTCATTTATGTTTTAAACTGGGAAAGTTAAATTGCGAACAGTCAAAGATGAGTGTAAACTCCAGGATACAAATGAAAACCTGTTTAATCAGCTTAACTACTATAAGCACATGACGATATTTTATTATTTCTTTTTAAATGCTTGATTTAAATTTGAGGTTTAAAGGGATTTTCCGTCATTATTCATGCATTTTATTTTCAGGTTTCTTAAGCAGCAATCTCCGGATGTCATTTCATATTAATCGTATTGATCCTTCTGAATATACTTACATCTCCCATTTAAGATTCATTAAAATAGTCTTCTAGTCAGCAGGGTATGTGACAGTGATCTAATGACAAATCCAATCATAACGACATCGAGGTATTCCATCGGTGAGAATATAAAGTTTTCTGAGTAATTGGAAGCTGGATATTACAAACTCATAATTTGATAGGACAATTTGGATGGGGCTGAAGAGAAAAAGCATTAAACAGGCAGAGTATTAAAGCATTTTTCACAATATATCATCCAAGTAGTATAAATGATGTCTGATTATTTTATTGTTTTATAGTCCATGCCTGCATGCAACAATATTAAGGCACTACATCATCAATGTGCCGGTGAATCACTATCTGCAACAAAAGAGAATCTAACCCCTCAATTAAATTATCACCACGCCCTCCATCAACAGCATTCTTGGGGTTACTGTTAACCAGAAAATCTAATGTACCAGGCACATAAACACCATGTCTAGGAGATTATAGAACATAGAACAGTACAGGACAGGAATGGAACCTTCAGCCCACAATATCTGTGTCAAATATAATGCAGTTAAACTAATCTCTTCTGCCTGCATGTGATTCATAGCCCTCATTTCCCTGAACATCCATGTGCCTAAACATCCATGTGCCATGTGCCTGAACATCCAATAGCCTCTTAAAAGCCACTATCATATCTGTGTCCACCTATCTGTATTTGGAAAACGGGAACTTTGCCCACACATCTCCTTCAAACTGCTCCTCTCACTTTAAAAGCAATTTCTTTGATATTTCCTGCCCGGAGAAAGTTTCTGACTGCCTAGTCTATCTATGCCTCTCATAATTGTATATACTTCTGTCAGACCTCCCCTCAATCTCCAATGCATCAGAGAAAACAATCCAAATTTGTTGAACTTCCCCTTACAGCTAATACCCACTAATCCAAGCAGCATTCTAGTAAACCTCACCTATGACCTCTCCAAAGCCTCCACATTCTTCTTGTAACCGGGCAAACAGAACTGCACACAATACTCCAATTGCAGCCTAATCAAAGTCTGATAAACCTACAACATGACTTACTGACAAAATGTCCTGAATAAAGGTAAGTGTCCCAAATGCCTTCTTTACCACTGTAGTGACCTGTGTTGCTACTTTCAGGGAGATCTGGACTTGGACCCTGATAGTGGTCCCTGTTAATTATCTATACTATTACTAAAACTCTCATCTTGATCACTTCCGGTTTGCTTTTTTTTAAATTTGCGCAAAAACGGTACCGCTAGGAATTTTTTGCCACCCTACTCACCGTTCTCTCCTCCCCTCCAAGCGCACCAAGTTTTTTTCTGATCGGTGGAAGATTACAAAAGTCATCGAGGTTAAAAAAATTGTGAGATTAGCAGATTGGTCTTCTCGCCTGTCAGTCACCATGCAGATAACGCCCCTTCCGGCACCCGCTAGAGAATAAAACGCCGGAGGTGGGGCTGAGTCCACAAGTGCTGATTGAGTCCGCAAGAGTGGTGTTGGGAAAGTCTCTGTGTGGAGTTGGGAAAGTCGCTGTGTGGAGTCGGGAAAGTCGCTGTGAGTTGCCGCGGCCGGTGGCCGCTGAGTGTATCCCCCCCCCCACACACACACACTTCCACCCCCCACCCCCCACATCCCCCCCTACCCCTCCCACTTCTCCCCTCCCCCTCCCCACACACACCCATTTCTCTCCTCCCCCCACCCCCCATGCCACCACCTCCCCCCCACACCACCTCTCCCCCTCCCCCAATGCCACCCCCTCGCCCCATGCCCCTCCCTCCCCCCCAAAGCCACCCCTCCCCCCCAGGCCACATGGGTTGCATTGGGGGACCAGGCCTCCCATGTGACTGGGACCCAACAGGTCCCACTTAGTCTAGTCCCTGTTAGATACCTGTTAGTTATCCCTGTTAGGTACTTCTATAGGGTTAGTTATTCCTGTTAGATACCTGAGGTTATCCCTATCAGATACCTCTACATTAGAATTTGGGTGTCCTACCTCCTGACATCCCCAGAACCTTTTGATCATTTATTAGGCACAATCAGTTAGAAATTATCTACTTCCAAGCTGAGTGTAGCTTGAAAAAATATAGTCCACTTGAATAATATACCAACCACCATTCTAATCCTTCATTCCTTCCACCACCAGTGCACAGTATTTATGGAGTGCACCTTCTACAAATTGCACTGCATTTACACATATGGGCTTCTCTGACAACACCTCCCAATACTCTGAGCTATGACATTAATTATTTCACAGGCTGCAAGTACATGGAACACACCATCTGCAAGATTCCCTCCAAGTCACACACTGGCCTGATATGGAAATATATTGTCACTCATTCATAGTTCCTGAATCTAAATCTTGGAACTTCATACCCAACAGTAATTTGGGATTTTTTCACGAGAAGAGCACTGCTGCCTTCTAAAGAGGAATTAGAGATGGATAATAAATATTAATTAATCAGCGATTATCAGTAATATATCAGTGAAGCTGGATACTTGAAAAATAATGAATTAGCAGAAAACAATGGTTTATTCTATTAACAGGAGGGATTAAGAGAGTTGACAAAGAGACAGGGTTGATGTAAAGGGCATTACATCAACCCCAAATCTGTCAATAATATTGATAACTGGTGGGTAATTATTGAAGTACGAGGAGCTAAAGGATATTTTTACGTGACCCCGGAGATAACATTCTGAAGTCAGTGCAGGAGATGTTTCAGCTACGGTGGAGGAGAGAATTAAAGCACCAATCTGGACAAACACCATACAGACAGCACCCGTAATCAGGATCGAACCCGTGTCTCTGGTGCTGCAAGCGCTGTAAGGCAGCAGCTGTACCGCTGCACTACCGTGCCACCCCTAAAAAGTTATTTATTCAAAAATAAAATAAATGATTAAGCACCGATTAAGATATATGAATGATGACATATTTGTTGATTGGATTGTTTAAATTTCACAGGAATGGTACAGGAGTTCATGAAGGTCAAAAAACTTACACCGGCTGGGTTTTGTGGCAAATCCTCTTTAACCAGGCCATAATTCTGAGCCTGCCTCGAATGACAACTGGCCATATTTCCGAGCCTGTCTCGAAAGGCAATCCTGGCCATAATACTGAGCCTGCCTCGAAAGACAACTCTGGCCATAATTCTGAGCCTGCCTCGAAAGACAACTCTGGCCATATTTCTGAGCTTGTCTCGAAAGGCAATCCTGGCCATAATACTGAGCCTGCCTCGAAAGACAACTCTGGCCATAATTCCAAGCCTGCTTGGAACCCTTGTATATTGTGCAGTATAAACTAATCACATGTTATCATTTTAGTTTATAAACAGATCTGAATCTCATGTTATCATAGTCATTTGTACAAAAAACAAGTGTAAATATTACCAACTTGTAAATGGTCCACATACCCCATGTTTCAGAAGAACCAGACCCACCTAGCTCCATGGTTACCGGTGGTCTTATGGTAAGCCCAAAGACCCCTGATGCGGGTTCTATTTCCATCCTTGATTGGAGAGTAGGACTGGTAGGGTGCGTGGATTCCATATTTTTCCTGAGACCGGCTTGGGCCTTGGCCTGAAAGACCTCTGCCCAGCTTTCAAGCTGCCACCAGCTTCAGTGAACTGCTTACTGCCGATGGAGGCGTGGGGTGTGTCGTCGCTGAAACTATGAAGCTTTGCTCGTCGTTGGTACCTTGATTAGTCCGACAGGTCTTACCTATTGGATAGGTCTTACCTGAAGAGAAGATTCAGCAGCTGGTTTAATTTCCTGGATTTCATGCTCCCTCCAAATTCACCCCTGATAGCGCTGTTCACTGCCGGCACTTGTAGCGTGATGGGAAACTCTGGCCCCTTCTGGATTTTCTGCCAACGGCTGGAAACCAACTCTTACGGCAGCAACACCTTCATTTGCGAGGATTCCCTTGAAGCCATACACATGTGCTCCAGTATGTTCCACGGACATACTTTCGAATTTGAAGTCAGTTACACACTGACCACTCGCACCCCCCTCCACAGAGAGGGAGATTCGTAGGCAGCCCTGAAACAGGTGCTGCTGCAGCCCCCTGAGGATACCTGCGCTGATATGGCCCCTCCTATGGACCTATATCACGATGGAGCATCACATTTGTGGGATAAACGCCCGAGGGCGCTATCCATGCTCCATCTGGGTTAAACGTCCTAGGACGTACCCAGGTATGTCGGAGGGGAACCCTCCTGGCCTGACTCGTTCGAGTCCATAGGCCTAACCGACTTCTTCTTGGATTTACCCCTTTTCTGGGGAACCACAGCGGTCTGGGAGCTGCTGACCACACTGTCAGCGACTCGGTGGCGAAACCGACTTTCTCTTGGCTTTACCTCCTTTCTGTGGAACCACAGCGGTCTGGGAGCCACTGACCGCATTGTCAGCGACTTGGGTAGCGAACCCGACGGCCGGACCAGGATCTCCCCATGGTCCATAACCGGTTTCCTCGCGGCCCGTCCGGACTTCGCCCCCAAATTATCCAGCAGGAAAAAACTCTGTAAGAAGAGATTCCTGCAAGAAAAAACAGAACCTGGAAATAAGTTCAAAACTTACCTGCAGGTTTAAACTTACTGCTGGAGGAGCGACGCGCCTGCCAGCCAGTCGTTGCGCAATGCGTGAGACGTAATGACGCGCATGTGTGCTGACAGCTTTCTTCACGTAGTCACTCATGTGACTCCGAAGTAAAACTAAACTCCAATACGTTAAAAAAAAGTGTAAATATGTTTCATATACTTTAATATAGTGCAATCGCTTCTTCTGTTCACCAAATAATAATTTAATGCATCAACTCCCTCTGATGTTATGTTGCAGGAAAATCACCTCTAAATATAATAAATAGAAAAGGAACATATGTTCTGTCATCAAAATTCCATACAAATGTATCTATCAATCCTACCTCAATTATTAATTTTTCAGGTTAGTTATTGTAGAATATTCTTAGCCAACATTTCAACATGGATTATGAAATTGGTCAGCAATAAACATATTCATGCCTCATTTGTACTATTGAGTCAACACTCTGGAAAACAATGTTGGATCTTTTTTTAAGAAACAATTTAATAAGCATTTCAGCCTTGACATCTAAATTTTCTTTTAGCTCCCAAAGTTTCATTTCACTGAACATGTGAAATATTGCATTAGCCATTATTTTCATCTCGGTTATCACATTTTCTGTCAAGACTGTTCCTTTGATTTCATACAAAGATACAGGGCTTATATGATGCTGCTTCTAACTCCAAAAATGATTCCGTTGTTTTATGAAATGGAGGAAAAGATAAAGCAAATAAGATAAACATTTCCAAATCAACTGTCTAAAATGGTTTAATATTGATTTCACCCAAAACATTATGTTAACATATTGAAATTTTCGAATACCTCAGGAAGTTGAAATTCTGCCAGTCAATAGCAATGTGAAACTTTTATGAGTGTTATTTCATTACATTTTATTTATGTATGTTAAAAAAAAGATTATTTACTGTAGATTGAAGCTAACCCTGGAGATGTGTTGTCAATTTTAGAGGACTGGAAAATAATGTTATGCCTCTTCTAACTTACATTAAAATGATGACATGCAGTGTTAGTGCCACATTTGCAACAGAACAAATTTACTTGGACTCCCTTGATAACATTGAGTTTGCCCAGTAAATATTTAAACTATAGACAAAGGAAATAAATTAATTCCAGTGTCCTTAGGTGACAGTAAGGAGAAAGTGTTGTCTGGCTCCTGATGACAATCCAATATAAACTGCTGGGGGTGTAGGTGTGTGGTTCTCCATCACAGACAAGATCATATTTCTTGTGGTTTCTAACACAATTAAATGTATTGCCAGCACTTATTGTTAAAGCCCACACGTAAAAAATGGGTATTTAGATAAAACATTAGTGAGTGGTTGGAATCTGCAGAAATTCTTCTGCACAGCATGTAGAAAGTTACACACATTAAATCTTAGTTTATAGACAGCCAAAACTTGCATTAGTAGTGAACTGGTGAATGCCATTCAGATCCCAGCATAGAGGGTACACTCAAAGATGAAATGCTTCATTGTTTTTGCAAGATAGCTAAGATCATGCACCGTTATCTATTCTCATTTTTACGATGCAATACGATACGATACAATGGAACTTTATCTATCCTAGGAGGGAAATTGGTCTGCCAACAGTCATGAAACACAACAAGACACATGAAACATGAAATTAAAGTGACGAGTTGAAAGTCCAGGATTGGGGATGTGCAAAGATTGGTGAGGGGGGCGGGGGAGGGGGGATGAGGGGAAGGGGAGTCGGTCTACCCACGACAGGTGGGGGTTGAATTATGCAGTTTGATAGACACAGGGGAAAAGGATCTCCTGTGGCATTCTGTGCTGCATCTTGGTGGAACCAGTCTGTTGCTGAAGGTGCTCCTCAGGATGTCCAGTGTGTTATGGAGGGGGTGAGCTGTATTGTCCAAGAAGCTCTGCAGTTTGAGGAACATCCTCTCCTCTAAGACTACTTCCAATGACTCCAACTCCACTCTCAGGATGGAGCCAGCTTTCCTGATGAGCTTCTTAATTCTGTTGGCGTCCATGGCCTTTGCCCTGCTACCTCAGCACACGGCAGCGAAGAAGATGGCACCACCAATTGATAGAACATCTGCAGTATCTTACTGCAGATGTTGAAAGAGCGGAGCCTCCTCAAAAAGTACAGATGGCTTTCTCCTTTCTTCTGCAGTTTCTTAGCGCTCCTGGACTAGTCCAGTTTATTGTCCAGGTAAACTCCAAGGTACTTGTACTCCTTGGTAAACTTCGCATCCACACCCTTGATGGAGACAGGGGACAGGGGTGTTCCTCTCCTCCTAAAGTGCACCACTAACTCCTTTGTCTTGTCGGTGTTGAGCTGCAGGTGATTCAGCCCAGTCGTTGACTACATCTCCGTATTCAGCTTCCGTCCCCTCACTGATGCAGTCCACAATCGCAGAGTCTTTCATTCATCTTTCATCATTCTTTCATTTGAAGCTGATATGGCAACATCTTCCATGAAATAGTCCAGTGCAATTTGGCTGGCAGCAGTCTTTCGAATGTAGGTCAAAACTGGCAATGGCATGGCAAGTTTTATAGCAATTGTGTTTAATGATTGAAACACTCCATGAAACCCTTTATTAAGCCACAACACTAAAACCTAGGTGTATGGGTCTTCAGCTGGTGGTTCCACTCTTAGATTAACAGGATTTTAATCATGCATTCAAGAGGGATGATAGAACTGGAAGATGGGAGCTGGGTGGTAAATAGTAGTGTGGTTTATCAAGTTATTGAACCATGGAGTCTTTGTGTTTGTGTTTATGTAGCTAAGAAAATGTCCTGTAAGGGCAGGTCTTCTGATTTCATATAGCTGGATTTATGAGTAAATTGGTGGATGCATAACATGAATTAACAGGTGCATTTCTAAAAGTCAAAATAAATGAAAAGTTGATCATTGTAAAAATGTATAATAATATGAGCATTGTGCATCAGGATGCGGTGTTGCAGGTGTAAGACCTCACTGGTACACAGAAAGACTTCAGCCTCGGAATGTACCAAGGATATTGTTCACTCTTAGTGTCCATGGATAAGTTTCTTATGATGTTTCAGATTACTTCTTGATAAGCATATATCAAGTAAAAATCTTATCACAAGTATTTTCCCTATCAAATGCTCGAGCATCTGCTCCATGCAATGCTGAGATGCTGAGGATTGGCCTTATGTCATCTCAAATCTGGTATTAACCATGTAGCAGTTCAGATGTAAATAGAGCACAATATTCTTTCTGATTTAACCTAAATTTCCTATTGCTAGAGATCAGTGGCTAATGCAATTAAGTTCATAAGTTCAAGGCGGGAGTGTCCCGGGGAGCCCATCGTGCAGTGGATGTGTCCTGGGGACTGAGCGGGCCCGATCCACCTGCTGAAGAACTGCGCAGAATGACTGGAATGCACCCGATAGGCCCGACTCACCCCACAGGCCTCCCAGGGGACTGCAGAGAAGCCGGGCGGTGAAGCCTGCCTGGGCCGAAGGAGCCTCAGCAGCAGCGGCGATGGGAGCCTCGGGAGCAGGAGCCTGGACATAGGTGGCGGTGGGGCCTCGACGGCAGCGTGAGCCTCGGCAGTAGTGGGAGCCTCGGCAGCAATGGGTGCCTCAGCAGCAGCAGAAGCCTCTGCGGTGGTGGGGCTTCACGATCGACCCACAACCAGCGGTCGTTGAGCATGAGGGGGGAAGGGGAAGACAATGGGGATTCAGCATGATGGGACCACCATGAGGGACGGTGGGAGAACAAAGGGGGACCCGGTGTGGGAGAGGGGAGGGCACTCTAGTTTAGAATCCTCTAACCAGGGGTTAAGTCTGTGTTCATTTGTTTGTTCTTTTGTTCCGGTGAAGGTGTTGTGCACACGGCAGCCAGCCAACAGTCGATTGTCTTTTTCTTTTTTTCACTTTTTAACTTAATTTTATTTTCAAGTTTTCATGTACTTTGTTGTGTGTTGTGACTGTTGGCAGACCGATTTCCCACCGGGGATGTATAAAATTCTATCGTATCCTATCGTATCGTATAAATCATCGAAGCAGAATTATGCCATTCGGCCTATCGAGTCTTCATCGCCATCTATCTTTCCCTTTCAACCCCATTCTCTTGCCTTCTCTCCGTAACCTTTGACACCCTTACAAATCAAGAACCTAACATTCACCGCTTTAAAGATACCCAATAACCTGGCCTCCACAACCGTCTGTGGCAATGAATTCCACAGATTCACCACCCTCTGGCTAATGTCTTGGGTAGGCATGCAGTTAATGTAAGATCATTTGTTAATTAACTAGGGGAACCTAACCAAAAAAATGCAAATGGCTCCAACTACATTGTTGGAATATCCATGATGTTTGGATTAAAAGTGCCAAAAGCAGATTTTCATAAATCTCTGAATTATGAACTCTATGAATGTTCTTCTGACCATTAAGGGACACATTGAAATACTACGTACTGGTCATTGGCACTGAGAGGTCATTACTCATTACTTGTGGATGACAAAATGAGAGCTTGAGGAGGATGTCATTACCTAGAAATTCTTCTGAGCTCTGCAATGACAACAGATTATGTTCTGTTTCTGAAATTCCATTCCTTCTGGTGATGGTTTCTTCCACAAATATTCAGTTTAAACAATACCATTCACAGTCGAAGGCAGATAGACTCATAGAGTCATACATCATAGAAACAGGCCCCTTGGCTGAACTTTTCAATGCTGCCCAAGATACTCGAAGTCCGTTCTGTTTGTTTGAGTTTGGCCCATATTCCTCTAATTCATTCCTAACCACGTACTTGCCCTAAGATAGACACAAAAAGCTGGAGTAACTCAGCAGATCAGACATCATCTCTGGAGAAAAGGAATAGGTGACGTATCGGGACGAGACCCTTCTTCAGACTGAGAGTTGGGGAAAGGGAAATGAGAGATATAGATGATGATGTAGAGAGATATAGAACAAGTGAATTAAAGATATGCAAAAAAGTAACAATGATAAAGAAAACGGGCCATTGTTAGCTGTAGCTAGGTGAGAATGAGTTACAAACAATGGGACTCAACAAGACGACTTTGAAACTAGTACAACTTCTTAGGTGGGCCTAATATCTTTTAAAATTTATTATTGAACCTGCCTCAACTGCTTCAACTACTTCTGGAAGCTTGTTTCCATATACCTACCACCCAAAACCCATATACCCATCATCAAGAGTGAAACAAATCCTTGATATATTCGAGCATAATGTAGCAGAAATAGTGGGGAGGGGGACAAGTTCTTGATGAAAATTTTCTGGGTGCAAATCAACCCAGCCTTGCGCAATCCAATTGAATTGTTCAGATCTCTGCCTCGATCCGATTATAATAAGTGCGCATTCAACACCACTGAAAAACATGCTCTTTTATATTGCCATATTTGTTATCTCCCCCCAACATATGCCACCTAACTTTATTGTTACTTTGAGACCTTTCCTACAGTATAATGTGTGATACAAATCCATACAACATCAATTACCATGGCATGGATGAGCAGTTGAATAGTGTGGGCCCACAGGTCTAGTGTTGGAATGAGAAAGTGCACTGTGCCATGATTTGCAAGCACTGAAATTGATCCATGAAAATTCACAATCAATGATTCATGATTTTCAGATCAGACATCAAAGGATACTCTGCCTCCAGAAGATGTTCACTCTCCAACCTCCCCCTTATAACCAGTTGCAAAGTAGGAAGGGATACAGACCAGATATGTATTCTTTTGTGCGATGATTTCTAAACCTCAATGGGTAATTATTAATTCAAGCTTAATAAAAATGTTAATTACTGTAAATTCATGTAACTACTTCACTTTTATTTCATACTTATAGTCTGATAAGTGGCTATTAGAATTATTCTAAGGTCAGTGGTAATATAGGTGGCATTTTGCTGAATGCATGCAATTACAGTATATGGAAGTACAATACAGAATAGCAGTACATTGTGTGGCACCATTCCCATGGGCTGAACTTGAAGTCAATGAATGTTCTCTCGCAGCAATGAAGAAGTTGTGATGTCAGCTAAAAAAATGCATTTACAGCCCTTTTGTGTGGAATTTTGTAACATTATTTTGTGTACAGTATTGCAAAGTGCAATTAAATACGATCTTTTATGGTTTGCTTTTGCTTTTCTTCGCTAAATTCTAAAAGTAGAGTAATAAAAGAGTTTTAATTAAAGTAAAATTTTACAATGGTGCACTTGCTGATGCTAACATGCATTTTGCTTTCATGCAAAACAACAGCAAAGAATCTAACTGTCAGTTTACCCTGCTGTTTCACATGAGCCACCAGGGTGAGATTTGCCTTTGCAGTTTGTTAAAGGGGGCGAGCAGGAAGTGCAATGCTGCTTCACTCTTAGTCTGATTTATTTCCTCAATCTTGTTATTGCTAAGGCTCTTCTTCCAAAAGCACATGCCACCCATCTGTGTTTTCCAGCCTACAGAACATTGAAGGTTAAAGGAGAATATAGTATAAACAAGCAAGATGGAAAATAACTATACTCAAATAAATATACTAACACTATGTTGAAATATTGGAAATGGTTGTAGAACAATGCTTCAAAAGAGGACAAAAATGCTGGAAAAACTCAACGGGTCAGGCAGCATCTCTGGAGTAAATAGATTGGTGACGTTTTGGGTGAGGACCCTTCTTCTGACTGATTGCTGGGGGAGCAGGGAAAAAACTGGATGAGAAGAAGGGGCTCAACAGATCACGGCCAGCAATAGATAACCTCGGGTGAGGGGGTTCCCTAATAGGCAGATCGTTGGACAAAGCCTAGAGATAGAAACAGGTGTGAGACCAAAAGCACATATTGCCACAGGAGATTCTATTTCCCTGTGGCTATCAAACTGTACAACTCCTCCCCCTTCTGCCATGGGGTAGATTGACTCCCGTTACCCCCTCCCCCTCCCCACCCCTCCCCAATCTTTGCACATCCCCAAACCTGGACTTTCCACTCGTTACTTTAATTTCATGTTTCATGTATCCTGTGGTGTTTTATGGCTATTGGCAGACCAATTTTGTTGGCAGACCAATTTCCCTTCTGGGATAAATCAAGTTCTATCGTATCGTATCATATCATATCGTATCGTAAAAGAAATATATAGTTACAAACTGTGGAGCTAGTTGAGGGAGTTTTGGTGGAAGTTGTAGGAGGAAACCAGTGCAAACTGGCCAGCCAGGGTTCAGGGGAAGGAAGTGGGGATGAGGGGTAGGGGGGGGGGAAGTAAGAGGGGAGGGTGCAATGGGTAGGGGGGTGATGAAAAGTGAGGGGGTCGGGAGGCTTTATTTTTGTTTTTTTTAAACTAGTTTAAAAATCTTAAGAGCCTGTCCCACTTAGGCGACTTCTTTGGCGAGTGCAGGAGACTCTGCACTCGCCACAAGATCGGCACATGGTCACAGGTGGTCTCCTTCATGGTCGGGAGGAGTTCCCGCATTCTGGGAACTCGTCGCGGCCTCAGTATGGTCCGCGAAAAATTTTCAACATGTTGAAAAATTTTCTGTGACCAAAATTGGTCACCATGGAGAAAATCGCTACTTTTGTAGTCGTAGGTCTAGTCGAAGTGGGGTCGTAGGTAGCCGTAGGTAGTCTTAGTTAATCGCCTTTGCTGATCGGTAATTTTCATTGGCTCATTGAGAAAAAAAAGTATGTAAACAGCAGCATGTGATGCGCTGTCATTCCAGTTTGAAGTTTAAGTTTATTTAAAAGTCTGTTTTATGAACCTCATTGTGGTATGGTAGATGAAATGTTAAAGTTCAATTTAATCTGATTATATCAAAGTTTTAGATTTTTAAAAGATTTGTTATTTTAACATTTTATCTGGTCTTAAAATTTTATTGTGCACCATGGTATGTTATTATCAACATTTGTTTGTTTATAAGACTTTTGTATGTTTCATTACCAATAAAGGAAATCCCTGACTTTTTTACCTCAAATTGACGTATGAATATCATTCTTTTTCATAGTACTACCCTCATGTCATCACTTATATCTCATATTTAATTTCTCATATATTTAGATCATTGAAACACACACAAACACAAGGAAGGAGTGCACTGTATTTAAAGTTTGACTTTCACTTTTATTTTGATGAAGAAAACAGACATAAGCACTTCAAATGCACTGCATTTAAAAGGATTTTATTTTTATACATCTCGAACAAGCAATACACTGAATTTAAAAGAACATGTTTGAAAAATCTAATATCATTTTTTTAGGTGATCTTACGATTATAGAGTCGTAGCCAGTCGTAGCCAGTCGTAGCTTGTCGTAGCTTGCTTTCTGTGATCGTGGGTGTAGTCGTCTGTAAGTCGAAGGTGGTCGCCTTCAGTCCCCACTATTGGGTTGCCAATTGTCACAAGTGCATCGGCGATTAAGTCGTAGATAGTCGTAAGATGTCTTTTACATAGTTGTATGATGCGTTTGTTTTCAGCGATTCAACACGACCATGACAGTCGCCTGCACTCGCAAAAGAAGTCGCTTAAGTGGGACAGGCCCTTTATTTGTTCAGATCATGATGGCCTGAAATTCATAATTGTTCAGGCATCTCGTGTTTTACATGTATTTGATTTTTTACATAACGTGCTCGGTCCTTTAATAGCAAATCCTGATTTACAAGCTTGTATTTTTGGACTAACACGCTCAAACGCTGACAGCGTAGTGGCATTTATGTTTAAGTTATGCGTTTATGAATTATGCACTGCTTTTCAAGCACGTAACCTCTGCGTGAAACACAAGGTGTCTGTTCTCTGATTTACTTCACAGCAACCTGGAGTGAGAGCCTTACCTCTCTGGACAACAACTATTAAAATTGCACAAGACACAAATTGTACTTCAATGTGAAAGGAAGTGTGTCTGTCTATTTTTTACAGATTCACAGGAAGGATAAGCCAAGATGAGTACCCTCTCCTGAGGCAATAATCTTAGCACTTTAGCTATAATTATACTTCACTGGCTGCTTTAAGTAAGCCATGTTGTTTGGATGCCTTGTACTAAGCTGTTGAGACAGACGCTATCCTCGACATTAATGAATGCAAAGAGATAATCAGGCAGACAGAGATGCTGCCTGGCCCGTGGAGTTACTCCAGTATTTTGTGTCTGCCTTTGATTTAAACCAGCATCTGCAGTTCTTACCTAGACAGAGCAACAGATTTAACAATATTCTCAAAGCCTCATTGAAAAAATGCAACGTGTCCAACTGACTCCCATTTCTAGCCCTTAACCACTCAAAGTGGAGATGGAACATTTAGGATAACTATATCGAAGCAATGGCCAAGAAAGTACACCAACAATTGTACTTCCTTAGAAGGGTTAGGAAGTTTGGCAAGTCCATAACAACTCTCACCAACTTCTACAGATGTGCCATTGAAAGTATTTTATCAGGATGTATCGCAGCATGGTTTGGGAACAATTCCATCCAAGTCAACAATGACTTGCAGAGAATCTATATACACTTCACTCTGCCTCAGCAAGGCCACCAGCTTAATCAAGGACCAGTCTCACCCCAGCCACTCCCTCTTCTCCCCTCTCCCATCAGGCAAGAGGTACAGAAGTGTGAAAACATATACCAGATTCAGGGACAGTTTCTTCCCAGCTATCAGGCAACTGAACCATCCTGTCAACAACTAGAGAGTGGTCCTGAGCTTTCTACCTCATTGAAGACCCCCGGACTATCTTTAATCGGACTTTACCGGACTTTACCATGCACTAAACATTATTCCCTTTATCATGTATCTGTATACTGTGAATGGCTTGATTGTAATCATGTAGAGTCTTTCTGCTGACTGGTTAGCATGCAACAAATAGCTTTTCATAGTACCTGTACACGTGACAATAAACTAAACTAAACTAAATTAAACTAAACTATTGAGAACTACAAATATTGGGAGCAACTAGATGCCCTGAGTAAAGAGCAGACCCACCTCACAAACCACCCTGTCTCACATTTAATCAGGCACCTCCTGCGCTGTTTGTGTCTATCTTCGGTTTAAACCAGCATCTGCAGTTCCTTCTTATACCTTCTGCCCCATGTTTGGAAAAGTCTGCAGTTTCCACATTGGCATTCTCAGCCACCTCACAATACCAGTCAACCTTGATCCCTAAGGACTGCCACGGAAACGAACAGCCTATTGTAATTTTGCCAGTGGCGTGAGTTAAAAATCATTCATAATAACCCAGCTGACAACATTATAGTCTGATTAACATGTTCTGATGGTTTCTAGTGAAAAATATCGATCCATTAAAATTAATTATCATCCTGGAGAATAATGTTCTTCCTCAGTGAGTGTCAATTTGTAAAATCCGTGCACCTACATTTATTTGAACTGGATTTATTGTTTTAACTCTTCAGAATAATAAAAAACCTCTAGTTGCTCGTAAGATCGCTCTTATCTGTGCTTCAGCCACTGAGATGTTATTTCACACTTCAAAAGTACCTCATCGGTTATAGAGTGCTTTCTTGGTGTTCTTTTGTCAGTGAATGATAAATGCGCTAATTCCATCCTGACCCACGTTCTGGGTCAGCAAGGAGTTAGAGCTATTATCATTGTTAGCAGATGGTATGGACCATTGATGGCAGCATAAGGTGAGATGCTGCAAGTGCCCCACAGCTGCCTGATCTGGTTATTATGCCTCCTTTGACTGTTCCACGATGAGTATGCAGCTGTTTATTAGGGACACATTGATAGAAATTGGGCATTCTGTTGGCATATTCCACAGAATCCATGGGTCATACTCTGTAGCGTAGGAGCTGTATAAGACCTTGAAACATGTGTTACAATGACAAAGATAGACACAAAGGGCTGAAGAATATCAGCGGGTCAGGCAGCATCTCTGGAGAAAAGGAACACGTCGGAACCCGTCCAGTCTGAAATTGGGGGGATGGGGGAACTGGAGGAAGGAAACACATCCTCCCACATTTTCTTCACCGCCAACGGGATCCCACCACTAGTCACATCTCCCCATCTCCACCCCTTTCTGCTTTCCGCAGAGATCGTTCCCTGTGCAACTCCTGGTTCATTCATCACTTCCCGCCCTTCCCACCCCCCTCCCCTGGGACTTTCCCCGGAAACCGTGGGAGCTGCAACACCTGTCCTTATACCTCCTCCCTCAACATCTAGAGACCTTGACAGTCCTCTTAGGTGAGGCAGAGGTTCACTTGCACCTCCTCCAACCTCATCTATTGTTTCGTTGGTCTCAGTTTGAACTCCTAAATAGCGGAGAGACGAAGCACAGAGTGTGGGCGATCGTATTGCTGAACACCACACTCAGTCCGCTTTGGCCTAGGCAATCTCCCAGTTGGCAAACATTTTAACTCCCCCTCCCATTCCCATATTGACCTTTCTGTCCTGGACCTCCTCCACTGTCAGAGTGAGACCACTCCCAAATTGGAGGAACAGCCCATCTTATTCCGCTCAGGCAGCTGACAGCCCAACAGTATGAACTTTGATTTCTCTCATTTCATGTAACCCCTGCATCCCCTCCCCACACTTGTCCCCCCATCCTAGCCGTCCTGATAGTTCCACTGCTGCCAACCCTGTGTCCCTTCATTATCACCTCTTTCCCAACCAATAATGGGTCATTATGGGCTCCACCCTTCCTTGGTCATCCTCTTTCATCCCTCCACTCCCCCCTCCCCCCCTCTATATTCAGTCTGAAGAAGGGTTCTGACCCAAAACGTCACCTGTTTCTTTTCTCCAAAGATGCTGCCTGCCCTGCCAAGTCACTCCAGCACTTTGTGTTCAACTCGGGTAAAAAACAGCATCTGCAGTTCCTTCCTGCACATTTTATCAGCTGCAATGGCAATGCAGAGGGGCCTATTTGATCTGCAGCTACAAAAGATTAACTTCCTTTAGCACCCAACATGCATTGATTTGACTGTGTAGGTGCTGGTAATCTTTGATCTTCTGCATGGTTTCACATGGTAACTATGCTTCATTTCAAAATAAGTGCTGGAAAATGGTTTCACTGCAGATTCATGTTTCAATTCCACAAGAGCATGTCATAGAAACATAGAAAATAGGTGCAGGAGGAGGCCACTTGGCCCTTAGAGTCTGCACCACCATTCATTGTGATCATGACTGATCATCCACAATCAGTAACCCGTTCCTGCCTTCTCCCCATATCCCTTGATTCCGCTAGCCCCTGGAGCTCTATCTAACTCTATTTTAAACTCATCCAGTGAATTGGCCTCTACTGCCTTCTGTGGCAGAGAATTCCACAAATTCACAACTCTCTGGGTGAAAAAGTTCTTAATTTGATAATCTGCTAGGCACCCAGTTGACAACATATGCTGGAAACAACCCCCCCCCCCCCCACCCCCTCCCCCCACCATGCTCAAATGAACTTACCATTATAACCAATGCATGCACAAAAGTGGCAAACAAGTTTTGAGGTTCGTTATTCAGAACAATCCATTTGAATTTCTTGGCTACGCTTTAGTTTTTTAGAGATAGCGCGCAGAAACAGGCCCTTCAACCCACCGAATCCACGCCGACCAGCAATCCTCGCACATTAACACGACCCTACACACTAGAGACAATTTACACATACACCAAGTCAATTAACTTACATACCTGTGCGTCTTTGGAATGTGGGAAGAAACCGAAGATCTCAGAGAAAACCCACGCAGTCACAGCAAGAACGTACAAATTCCGTACACAGAACCCGTAGTTGGGATCAAAGATCATAGCTCCGCTCTATGATCTTTGACTGTAAGGCAGCTACAATAGCCTCGCAGAATATGCCCTTTGCTGCTTGGAGGTCTCTGAGCTCAACCAATGCACCTTGACTTCAACCAATTACTACCCAGTGTTCAATGTGGACCATCAAATAACAAAAACACTGTTGGCTGCCCATAGTGAACTCATAAGGATTGTTCCCATGATAACAGACATTGATTTTCATGGTACTATTTCTGTAAAAAAAACAAAAGGCTATGTAAATTCAACAGCTCAGGCAGAATCTGTGGAGGAATGGTCAGATGACGTTTCAGGTTGGGACCCTTCTTCAGAATGAGGGTGTAATGCAGAGAAAGCTGGGGGTGGGACAGAGCCAGGCAAGTGATGTGGATACAGGTGAGAGGGGTAATTGGCAGATGGGTGGAGTGAGTGACAAAGGCTAGAGAGAAAAATAGATAAAAGGGTGTCAGGAAAGAAAAGGAGGAGTCAAGTGTGAAGCCGGAGGGAGGGAAATGGGTGGAAGGGTGAAAGAGTGGGGAGGTGAAAGAGGGGAAATGAAAGTGAAATGTGGTACTCAAAGATGTAAGATGAGTGTTAGGAGAAGTGGTGACTAGGGTGGTGGGAGATGGTGGGTGAAGTCTGTGCACACTGGCGTGGGGGTGGGGACAGGAAAGAAACGGTGGGCACAGAATTTATTACTTGAACAACCAGCACTTTAATTCAACGATAGCCATAAAATGAATGTAAAGTTGACGCTCTCATGGCAATCAAAAATACTGCAGATGCTGCAAATCTAAAATACAGACAGAAAATGCTTGCAATAGTCAGCAGGGCAGTTCACATCTGTGGGAAGAGAAACAAAGTTAATGTTTAAGGTCAAAGACTCATCATCAGATGAACCTATTCAGATAAAAAGTCTGCAAAAAAAAATTGTTAAAAAAACCCTCCAATTTTGACCCAAAGCAGCCTGACCTGCTGAGCGTTTCTAGAATTTTTTATTGACACTCACATGGTGCCATAGGGCACACGGTGACGCAGCAGTAGAGTTACTGCCTTATGGGCCTGTCCCACTTAGGCAATTTTTCAGCGGACTGCCGGCGCCTGTCAAGTTGCCGGCAGTCTCCTGAAAAAACGGCAACTGGAATGGCGACTGTCAGAGTGGAACACACACACACGCACGCACGCACGCACGCACGCACGCACACACACACACACACACACACACACACACACACACACACACACACACACACACACACACACACACACACCGCTTCCTTCACCAGCCCGTTATGCAGGTGGGGGACAGTGCAAGCGGGGGGAGCGCTGTCTAAAAAATTCACACCGTGCAAAGCCAAGGTGAAACAGATACACACCACGATGAACAGGAAGGTTGGTGCTGTAAAAAACGGCTAAAGCACAGTGTACGGTAAGTCCTTTAAAAGAGGGGGGAGGGAGGAGATGGGGGGAGAAGGAGTGGAGACAACTTTTAAGAAGCCAGAGATACACGGCTGTGAAGCTCAGCGGACATTTAACATTACCGGTCAGTTATCCTTGGTTCTGAAAACTACTGCTTACATTTTTTTTCCCCAATGAGCCAATGAAATTCACCGGCTACAATCTACGAGAACCTCTGAGAACCTTCGACCTCCTGGCAACCCATTAGGACCTCCTGGCGACCCACCTACGGCTCGTGAATTCTCGCTACTCTCCATGGCGGCTTCATTCTAGTCGCTGTTAATTTTTCAACATGTTGAAAAATTCATGGCGACCATAATTAGGCCGTGACTAGATCCCAGAATGTGGGAACTCCTCACGACCATGAAGGCGACTCCCCGGCAACCACCAGCGAACATGAGGCGACCATGTGGCGACTGCATAGTCGCCTGTTGTCGCCTAAAAAGTCGCCTAAGTGGGACAGGCCCATTACAGCGCCGGAGACTGGGTTCAATCCTGACTACGGGTGCTGTCTGTACGGAGTTTGTGCGTTCTCTCCGTGACCGCATGGGTTTTCTCCGAGATCTTTGGCTTCCTCCCAGACTCCAAAGACGTACAGGTTTGTAGGTTAGTTGGCTTTCTATAAAATGTAAATTGTCCCTAGTGTGTGTAGGATAGTGTTAATGTGCGGGGATCACTAGTCGGTGCAGGCCCGGTGGGCCGAAGGGCCTGTTTCCACGCTACAACTCTAAACTAAACTAAACTAAACATGGTGCCATCTGGCATTTCTGTATCCTTGGAAATCTTGCCTTCTGGTAAAAATTCTGTGGATACCCCAGCTGCAAATTTAGCAGTGACGATGGAATGATGTCTGTGTTCTGCCTAGAAACATGGTGGCCATAATGTGGTAAAGTCTTTGTAGATTACCTGACAGACAAATCCTCCAATGGCTTGGAAGAAGATAAGTGTCAGGTCAACCGGTATGCAATCTGTGGATGTCACACATACATCTCTGGAGTACTTTAAAAGGTCTGTCTCACTGTGCGAGTTGACCCACGAGTGACCCCGAGTTTAAAACAAATTTAACTCGTGGTAATCACGTACAATTAACGTAGCGGGAACGTCGGAACTCGTGGACGCAACTTAGCGACTCTTGGCGCTAACGGGAGGTACACGTGAAACTTGTTAACTCTTGCAAAAGTTCAAACATGTTTGAACGTTTCCACGAGTAAAATGTACTCATGATGTTAAAATTTGAAACATTTTAAACTCGTTGTAAGAACATAGTTTAAAATGTGCGGGGATCACTAGTCGGCGCAGGCGCAGGCGCTGATCTATAATAATTATAGGCAGCATGGAGTAAATGAGGTGCTTGAGAGTATAAATAATGTAAACAGAATATTAAGAAAGAAATTAGAAAAGCTAAAAGAAGATATGAGGTTGCTTTGGCAAGTAAGGTGAAAGTAAATCCAAAGGGTTTCTACAGCTATATTAATAGCAAAAGGATAACAAGGAATAAAATTGGTCCATTAGAGAGTCAGAGTGGACAGCTATCTGCAGAGCCAAAAGAGATGGGGGAGATATTGAACAATTTCTTTTCTTCAGTATTCACGAAGGAGAAGGATATGGAATTATGTGAGGTAAGGGAAACAAGCAGAGTAGCAATGGAAACTATGAGATTCAAAGAAGAGGAGGTGCGGACACTTTTGAAAAATATGAAAACGGATAAGTCTCCAGGTCCTGACAGGATATTCCCGAGGACATTGAGGGAAGTTAGTGTAGAAATAGCAGGGGCTATGACAGAAATGTTTCAAATGTCATTAGAAACGGCAATAGTGCCGGAGGATTGGCGTACTGCGCATGTTGTTCCGTTGTTTAAAAAGGGTTCTAAGAGTAAACCTAGCAATTATAGACCTGTTAGTTTGACGTCAGTGGTGGGCAAATTAATGGAAAGGATACTTAAAGATAATATATATAAGCATCTGGAGAAGCAGGGTCTGATTAGGAACAGTCAACATGGATTTGTGCCTGGAAGGTCATGTTTGACTAATCTTCAAGAATTTTTTGAAGAGGTTACTAGGGAAATTGATGAGGGTAAAGCAGTGGATGTTGTCTATATGGACTTCAGTAAGGCCTTTGACAAGGTTCCTCATGGAAGGTTGGTTAAGAAGATTAAATTGTTGGGTATTAATGGTGGAGTAGCAAGATGGATTCAACAGTGGCTGAATGGGAGATGCCAGAGAGTAATGGTGGATGGCTGTTTGTCAGGTTGGAGGCCGGTGACTAGTGGGGTGCCTCAGGGGTCTGTGTTGGGTCAACTGTTGTTTGTCATGTACATCAATGATCTGGATGATGGTGTGGAAAATTGGATTAGTAAGTATGCAGATGATACTACGATAGGTGGTGTGGTGGATAATGAAAGATTTTCAAAGTCTACAGAGAGATTTAGGCCATTTGGAAGAGTGGGCTGAAAGATGGCAGATGGAGTTTAATGCTGATAAATGTGAGGTACCACATCTCGGCAGGACAAATCAAAATAGGACGTACATGGTAAACGGTAGAGAATTGAGGAATGCAGTTGAACAGAGGGATCTAGGAATAACTGTGCATAGTTCCCTGAAGGTGGAATCTCATGTAGATATGGTGGTAAAGAAAGCTTTTGGGGTGCTGGCCTTTATAAATCAGAGCATTGAATATAGAAGTTGGGATGTAATGTTAAAATTGTACAAGGCATTGGTGAGGCCAATTCTGGAGTATGGAGTACAATTTTGGTCGCCTAATTATAGGAAGGATGCCAATAAAATAGAGAGAGTACAGAGGAGATTTACTAGAATGTTGCCTGGGTTTCAGCAACTAAGTTACAGAGAAAGGTTGAACAAGTTAGGTCTTTATTCTTTGGAGCGCAGAAGGTTAAGAGGGGACTTGATAGAGGTCTTTAAAATTATGAGCGGGTTAGACAGAGTTGACGTGGATAAGCTTTTTCCATGGAGAGTAGGGAAGATTCAAACAAGGGGACATGACTTGAGAATTAAGGGACAGAAGTTTAGGGGTAACATTAGGGGGAACTTCTTTACTCAGAGAGTGGTAGCTGTGTGGAATGAGCTTCCAGTGGAAGTGGTGGAGGCTGGTTCGATTTTATCCTTTAAAAATAGATTGGATGGGTATATGGACGGGAAAGGAATGGAGGGTTATGGTCTGAGTGCAGGTAGTATTTATTTTAATAAAAAAATAAAAAAAATAAAAAAAATTAAAAATGATCGGCACGGACTTGAAGGGCCGAGATGGCCTGTTTCCGTGCTGTAATGGTTATATGGTAGTGGCCCGTGCGTTTAATTTTGTGACTCATGAGTCTACCGTGGGAACTCCTTTTAGAAACAATAATCAGGGACAGAAATATCAGTTACTTAGACTTTTTAAAGACAAATTCTGCTTAACAAAGTTAAGTAAGTTATTGATAAGGTGACAGAGTGGGTAGAAAAGAAAAAAATTGCTTTAAGTTTATATATAAATTTTGTGTATTTGGGACTGAGCTCACAACCTTAAGACAAACCAGTATTGAGGAACAGCGTGAGAACATTTTATGACACTTCATGGCAGCCTAATCTGAGGTTTGCCAGTCACGTCCAGAAGCCATCTCTACCATTGCTGTTGAAGAAGACAGGGTTGTGTTCACCTCTCCTGCACCCCTGTTCTGTAGGACAACACCAACTCTTTCATTATGCGGATGTTAAAGGCTGGGTTTTATTGTCAAGCCATGATGCCAGATTCCCGATCTCTTTACTGAACTTTACTGAATCAAAGGGTTCTATAGGAGGTGCTGCCTCAAAAAGGCAGCCAGCATTGTCATGGACCCACACTACCCTGGCCATGCTCTCATTTCATTCCTGCTGAGCAGAAGGTATAAGAAACTGAAAACCATGACCTCCAGGTTCAAGAACAGCTTCTTCCCAACAACCATCGGGCTTTTGAACGCAACAAATGCTAACTAAACTATGAACTACAAACTGCCTTGTTTGCACTAAGGACTTTGGGATTTTTGCAATAATACTGGATTTTTTAATATATATTTTCTTTGTTTAGTATATTAGCTATGAGTATTGTGTTTGCTGGCCTGTTTTGCTGCTGCAAGTGGGAACTCATTAACTCAGAGGGCAGGCAGCATCTCTGGAGAGAAGGAATGGGTGATGTGATGACATTTCCAAATTGGGGGAGGGGGGGGGTGAGGGGGGTGGGGTGGAGGAGAGAGGGTGGACAGTGGAGGGAGAGGAGGGGGAGACAGATGGGGGGTCTTCATTCACTGGCTGCGGGTGCCTGTCACTGAAACAGGTAGGTGAGATTTCACATCCACCTTGTGTGTGTGTCTCTCTCTCCCTCCCTCCCTCTCACACAGGCTGAGAGACTCTGCCTCTGTGAGTGTACGTCCCTTTCTCCCCCTCTCCCTGGGCTCTATACGCTCATTGTTTCCTATGAGAGACTGAAAAATAAGAATCACATTTCACACATTGATTTTATGACTTTTAATTCTTAACATGACCATAATCACAATCTTTTACACCAACCATCACCACTCAGTTTTTTTTAGCATGTGATGATTTTTAAACACTTTGATATACATTGTTGCCTCAAGATTAACGGGAGAGGAACTTGGTACACTCGGGAGATGAACTTGGAACATCGCAGAAATGGGAAGTAAACGGGAAACTTAGACATACCCGTGGGAACTCGGTTAAACCCGGGATCATAAACTTGTAGTATCGTACGCAACCACGAGTCTTTCACTCGGGGTCACTCGTGGGTCAACTCGCACAGTGAGACAGCCCTTTAAAGCTACAATGAGGTTCATAGAAATAGGAAGCACTGTTTCTGTTTGAGCCATTAGCTGCAGCTGATGGAGCAACTCTATATCTCCATTCGCAGTGAAGAGAGGCTTCCTTTGATTAAGCCAAACAACAATGCCTTTCTCTGGGGAAAAGTGGGTATCGACAAATATCCTCCGTTTTTATTGCGCATGGAGTTATTACTCTTCTGTAAATTTGCCTTCCTCGTCTAAGTTATGGAAGCACAACAGGAGCCTCAAAATGAATTACAATTCTCAGCACGGGAGACAAATTCAAAGCAGCATTCAAGGAAGTTCTAATTAATTTATAATGATTTGATGCCAAAGTGACACCTTCCTCAGCAAAACACACAATTGTTGGGAGCTAAATATAATTAAATGTCAAACTGTCTTGTTGAAATTGAAGAAAGGATAACAGGTTTGGAGAACCCTGCATCATCTCACTTAACCAATAAATTAGCCATGTCAATTTCATATGTGATCTTACTATTGCAACTCTTTTAAGCAAAAAGGTTTTGTTGAGTTTTGTTTTGTTTAGAGATTCAGCATTAAAACAGGCCCTTCGGCCCACCGTATCCACGCTGACCATCAATCGCCCGTTCACACTGATTCTATGTTATGCTACTTTCTCATCCATTCACAACACACTAGGGGCAATTTACAGAGGTCGATTAACCTACAAACCCACACGTCTTTGGGATGTGGGAGGAAACTGGAGCAACCGGAGGAAACTTACGCGGTCACAGGGAGAGCATGCAAACTCCACACAGATCCTGAGGTCAGGATCGAACACAGGTCTCTGGCATGGTTGGTACCAGTTATGCCTCTGTGTCACCATGTGCCAAGAGGTTGATGGGCTCTTTGATCCTTTTCCGGTGTTATTGATGCTGATGTACAAACCTGTGCTTCCATATTTGAGTGTTTTGTCTTCAATGCTTTAGATTACAATCTCAAGTGATTCTCACAGGTAAAAACAATTCCAATGTGCCCTTCCAGCCTATGTGACCTCCATGCATTCCTTGTAATGTAGAACTGGATAGGTACCACGGACGTCTCAAATAATGATTTCCTTTCAGAGGGGATTAATCTTTGATAGAGCTGTATATTGTCACATGGGATGAGGTAGATCAAAAGGAAGTAATCTTATCTGAGTGTTCACACAAATGGCAAGGGAACATGAATTTGAAACGATGAACAAAAAATAATGGGGTGAATGCAGAGGAGAATGAGGTAAAAATGATTTAAGTAAAGAATGATTATGATTTGTTGCTTTGTGTCTGAAAATATTATGGAATTATGGCTTTCAAGTTGGAATTGAATGAAAACCTGAGGGAAACAATTTGCAGAGTTATGGGGAAAAATAGGAAGGAAGAATTAGAAACAAGAAACTGCAGATGCTTGTTTATAAAAATACACAAAGTGCTGGAGGAACTTAGTGGGTCAGGCAACATCCTTGGGGAACATGGATAAGTGATGTTTCGCATCGGGACCCAAAGTTAGTCTGACAGTCTGAAGAAGATTCCCGACCTGAACTGTCACCTATCCATGTTCTCCCAGGATGCTGCCTGACGTACTGAGTTACTCCAACACTTTGTGTCTTTTTGGGGGAGAAAGGATGGACTGGATTGTTCTACAAAAAGATGGCATTGCCTCGTTGGATCGAATGATTTCCTACGGTACCATCATGATTACATAATCCATACCTCTAGAGATATGTAAGTTTAACCAGTCAGAATAAAACATTAATAGAATTTGCATTTCATGGCCGTTCTTAACCATTGATAATTTTTCTTCCTTCTTGAATTTCTTCAGTAGAGAAAATTTCCAAAGTGCGATTATAATCAAGTTGCTCCTGGTTATATAACTTCCGAAGGATCATTGCTTCAGTCATTTCTGAACTGGAGACTAACTGATTATATAAAGTTGCAATTGTACCTAATTAATCTTCCCCCAAATACTACCAATTGCTTCTGGTGATAATGCAAGAGTGCACAATAAAGTTGATGGAATCATTTAGTAGAAAATAAAACTGTTCATTACATTAAAGAACGGTGGGAGACAAATTATTAGGTACAGTGTGTCTTTCACAGTGAGTAAATGAGTTGAATTCGATGATCTTATAATAATAGCATGACAGAAACAGAAGTGTGAAATCACCTTTCCCACTTCACAGTTTGTATTTAAACCAGTCATTGAATGGCCAAATACTTTTCTAAATAAAGGAGAAAGGTATTTAAGTTTGCAACAATGACCCGTTTGCAAAATTAGTATTGTTATTGTTGTTGCTTAGCGGCTATAATAACAGTTTCTTTAAATACTAGTGTTGAAAGCACTACCGACTGTAGATGACAGCTTATGTCAAATGTATTGTTCCCTCAAAATTTTAGTCAAGTTACAACTTGGTTATTAAAACTGTCATTTTAATAGTTATACTATTATCATTTTCAAAATAGATTGTGATCCTGGTATTTACTGACACATAACTTCAAAGAATTAGTTGTGTGACTTTTAAGAAGTTGAATCATATAAAGCACAGGCGTTTAATAAAGAAAAACGTTGGCATGGTATTTAACTTACAGTACCAGCATTGCATTTTACACTCCAAATATTGTTTACATCCACGCTGATGCATCTTAGTTTTAAATTTGCTATGGTAGCTAAGCAAGGTTCAACAGAACAAATCTGGGGAAAAAAACAACTTCTGATTGCTATCACATTGGTTGCAGTCTCAGAAATTATTTGGGCATACATTTAATGCAAGTGCCGCTAATGTTCTAATGACAATTAATATCATGACAACGGTTCGTTTGATAAAGAAACTGGTAAATCTCCATTCCCAGTTGAATAACGTGATAGCTTTTCAATAACGAAAGCCATTATGTTACAGCCTAGAAGCTGCCCTGCTCTGTTCTGTAGTAATAATAAATATTGCAATTGCAAATTGTTAGCATTTTTCTCGTATAGTTTTCATGTATTTTGAAAGGTAAGTTTTATTTCAATTGTCTTCGATTTATTCAAGAATATAGGATTTAGTTAAAATGCAAAGGTCTATTCAAGACTGCACAAAGATCTATGAAATAGTTCCACCCCAGAGAAAAATGTTCTGACTGTCCATTCTACATCTAAGTTGACTAACCAGATCAAAAATATATAGATATGATTGTTGGCAGTTTGCAGACAATATTCTGTAAATATAAATCTGCTTTTAACAATGTTGAACAGATACTGAGATATGTAATTCCCAGCACGGAGCCTGGACAGCATGCCCTAGTTATCATAGGTCATTGGCCCTCTGGATGCAATGATGCTGAATATGGTGTCTTCTGTGTCTCAAAATCAGGTTCAGAGTATTTTATAAACAGATGGAAATCTAACCTGACAGAGCTTTACCTATTTAACAAACAGCATGAGTTTCCACGGTGCTTCGGGTGGAAGCTCCTGCAAAACATAATCCAGGATCTTCATTACATTTAATTGACATGGGAATAACATCATTATGTTTTCATATCATTTACCAGCCCTTATGTCATTATATCGCCAGATTGTGATTAAATCTCTGTAGATCTCAAGGTGCTGAACTCTGCAGAATGTTCGTGAACCTCTGTGGTAATTTGCTGCCTTTTTCTCTTCCAATGCTTTTAGTGATGTTAATACTTTCTCCGGAGGGAATCGTGCTTCTTAGCTCATCTCGGCATGGGCAATAAATATCTTGTCAGTGTCGAACACATTCTGTCAGCGAGCTTGAAAAATATATTTTCAGTTGAATCACATTAGTGTGGACACATCAGACCGATTATCAGGCCTCTGCTTAACTCACTGTAACCACCAATGCTGACAGTGCTTGATTATAGCCGTCTGATATGGAGTGGGGAGTAGACTTCACAGGATCCAGACTGTCTCTTGTCAGTGAAAACCAGGCCTTCCTTGCACCCAGCCATCCCCCTCATGTAACCGCCTCAGCGCCCTTCGAACAGGGCAATCAAGAGACAAACTGCTCCCCCTCTCTAAATTCTTGCCTACCTGCTATCTGCTACATTTTCTTTCCACCAACATTGTTCCACTAACATTTAGTCCGCTCGCCTTTTATTGATTCGGCGGTAAACCTATATGCTTATTTAGATATTCCAAAGGCAGTGAAAATTAACACCTCATTTAATTGTCTGCATCCAAACGAAAATGTATTTGCATGCCATTTCAATTTCCCACTGGTGTGCTCCTTGAAACCATTCAATTCTGCATGTGGAGTTGTTCCTAATGTAGATGTAAAATCACTTGCTTAAGGATATTAAATATCTTTTGTATTCTGTGATAAATATTGTAATAAACTTCTCCAATTTATGCCCATATTAAAAAAAATAAGTTGGGTACTGTTAGATTTGTCTTTCTTTACCAGATACTCAATAGGACCAGACAGACAATTTCAAAAGCAATGGCAAAAATAAATTGCGGGTGGAATTGACCAAGTCAGGCAGCATTTTGAAGAGAAATTGACCCAAAACATCACCTGATCATCTGTCCATTTTCCTGCACAGATGCTACTGTGCACATTGAATTTCTCCAGCAATTTATTTTTTGTTCAAAATTCCAGATCTGCCATATCTTGTGTCTTCAATAGCTGCTTGTGTTTACAGGAAATACAATAGACGAGCCGCATGTGTATGTGAAGAGAGTTAATATTTCAAGTTGAACTTTCAACAGAACTGGGGTAGTTTAGTTTAGTTTAGTAGAGATACAGCGCGGAAGCAGGCCCTTCGGCTCACCGAGACAACACCGACCAGCTACCCCCAGACATTAACACTATCCTACACACACTAGAGACAATTTACACTTATACCAAGCCAATTAACCTACAAACCTCTACGTCTTTGGAGTGTGGGAGGTAATCGAAGATCTCAGAGAAAACCCACGCGGTCACAGGGAAAACATACAAACTCCGCACAGACGGCACCCGTAGTCAGGATCGAACCCGGATATCAGGCATTGCAAGTGCTGTAAGACAACAAATCTACTGCTGCGCTACCATGCCGCCTAGGTCAGAGGTCAGAGGTCAGAGGTAAAACATTTATGATGCAGAGGTCAGAGAGAAAACATAAGGACTCAGGAGCAACATCTTCTCTGTTATCATAAACTAGGTTCTCTGACTTCATAAACTAGGCTATAATCCCAAACTTCCAATCTATCTTATTGCGGACATTGAACTTTTTCTCTGGAGCTGTTATACTACAATGCTGAAAAACTATATTCTCCATTCTGATATTTTTCTCTTCAATCTACAAGTTGTAATTGTGTATGCTTGATTGGATTCATGTATAGTATTATCTGATTCAATTGGATAGCATGTAACTAAAAGATTTTCACTATCCTGCCACATGTGACAATAATAGCACAATACTAATTACACAATACACAATACTAATACCCAATAAGGAAATGTTTTGTGTAAGACGGAACTGCAGATGCTGGTTTAAACCAAAGATACACACAAAAAGTTGGAGTAACTCAGCGGGACAGGCAGCACCTCTGGAGAGAAGGAATGGGTGATGTTTCAGGTCGAGACCCTTCTTTAGGCTGGTTAGGGATAAGGGAAATGAGAGATATAGATGATGATATAGAAAGATAAAGAACAATGAATGAAAGATATGCAAAAAGTAATGATGATAAAGGAAAGCCAATGTTAACCTTTGTTGGGTGAAAACGAGAAGCTGGTGCTACTTGCGTGGGAGAGGGATAGAGAGAGAGGGAATGCCGGGGTTACTTAAAGTTAGAGAAATGAATATTCATACCGGTACCCGGACGCGGCGCTGACAGACAAGAGGCCGAAGCAAAGAAGCCGAAGCCAAAGAACCGAATAGAAACGAGGCCAAAACGCTAATGAACCGAAAGAGTCCGAAGATTAAATGCAAACTAACCGAAAGGGCGGGATGCCTAAAAGCCAACAAACAGAAAAGCTGCGTCGCCTAAAAGCAAACTTACCGAATGTCCGCTCTGTCAAAACGCCACCTACCCGAAAGGCGTCGTCGCTTACAAGGCCAAAGGACCGACTGTCGCTCAACAGAAAAGTCCAATAACGGACATGACGTTGCCGGGGGACGGGACTTGTCAGCGATTGGTCCAGACCCCCCCGTCCATCACATCACTGTGAAGGCATGAACATTGTCCCAAACCTCCGCTCTGCCCGACCCACAGCCCGCAGAGGGTGGCCGTGGGAGAGTGGGGGCTGTCCCGAGGAATGCCCACCTTCGGCCGCTTTCAACTTGGTGCTTGGGTTCAGATTGCCCAGTCACCTATGGCTGGTGTGGGAAAATGAACCCCACACTCCCATCTCCCTTTTCTCTCTCCCCTCTTCTCTCTCTCCCCCTCTCCCTCTCCCTTCTCTCTCTCCCTTCTCCCTCTCCCTTCTCGCTCCTCCTCTCTCTCCCCTCTTCTCTCTCTCCCCTCCTCTCTCTCCCCCTCTCTCTCCCTTCTCTCTCCCTCCTCTCTCTCCCAAATGTAAGAACGATTTATACATGTAATACATGATATACACCAGTTAATTAACCATTTATAAATGTATATCATGTATTACATGTATAAATCGTTCTTACATTCGGGAACATGGTTAATTAACTGGTGGCATTATTTCCCTGTCCTAACGGCCTTTGTTTTAGCCGGTGATTACATCTATTCCATCCCTCCCTCGCAAAGATGTGGGATTTCAATTTGAGCGCACATGTTTGAATAGATGCAAGCGGCATGTCCAGCGTCTCTCCTGGGCGCGCAATACACGAAGCCGATGAAATGACACAACTGTCACACCAAAGATAGACACAAAATGCTGGAGTAACTCAGCTGAAGAGGCAGCATCTCTGGAGAGAAGGAATGGGTGGTGTTTCGGGTCGAGACCCTTCAGACGCACTCTGAAGAATGGTCTCAGTACTAAACGTCACCCATTCCTTCTCTCCAGAGATGTTGCCTGTTTTGTGCGTGGGAGCTTGGGCGCGTTCTGCAAGCTCCAAGACGGTAATAAATAAAACATCTGTCCCCGCAGCCGGGGTGAATCACCCGGAGTGGGTGTCAAAGTCTGGGGGTCGGAGGGGTGGGGGGATCACCCTGGTGTGGAGGTTGAGGTCTGATAGCGGTGCATTGCGGTCAGTGACTGTGGGACGCTCCCGCGGGTGGAGACGGAGGAGAGAGAAGGGGAAGAGAAGGGAGAGAGAGCGGGGGGGGGGGGAGAGAAGGGGGAGAGAGAGAGAAGGGAGAGAGAGAGAGAAGGGGGGAGAGAGAGAAGGGGGGAGAGAGAGAAGGGGGTAGAGAGAGAAGGGGAGAGAGAGGAGGGAGAGAGAGAGAGAGGGGGAGAGAGAGAAGAGGGGAGAGAGAGGAGGAGAGAGAGAAGAGGGGAGAGAGAGGAGGAGAGAGAAGGGAGAGAGGGAAGGGTGAGAGAGAGGGGAGAGAGAGGGGAAGAGAGAGAAGAGGGAGAGTGAAGGGGAGACGGGGAGCGTGGGGTTCATTTTCCCACACAAGCCATAGGTGACTGGGCAGTCTGAACCCAAGCACCAAGTGAAAGCGGCCGAAGGTGTGCATCGCTCGGGACAGCCCCCACTCTCTAACGGCTGTGGGTCGGGTGGAGCGGAGGTTTGGGACAATGTTCATGCCTTCACAGTGATGTGATGGACGTGGGGGTCTGGTCCAATTGCTGACAAGTCCCGCCCCCCGGCAATGTCATGTCCGTTATTGGACTCTTCTGTTGAGCGGCAGTTGGTCCTTTGGCCTGTACGTGACGACGCCTTTCGGGTAGGTGGCGTTTAGACTGAGCGGCCATTCGGTAAGTTTGCTTTTAGGTGACGCAGCCTTTTGGTTCATTGGCTTTTAGGCGTCCCGCCCTTTCGGTTAGTTTGCATTTAGGCGTCCCATCCTTTCGGTTAGTAGGCGTTTCGTCTTCGGGCTCTTTCGCTTCATTGGCGTTTCGGCCTCGTTTCTTTTCTTTTTTTTTTGAAAATATTTTTTATTGGAGATAAGTACATAACATATTAACATCATTACCAGTCTTGCATTTTTAAATTGATAATATTGTCAATTATTATTACATTGTCTCCAATACCTTTTGCCTTTTTTTGTTTTTTTTAAACTAGATAGAAGTAAAAAGATAGATGAAGTAAAGAAAGAAAAGAGAGAGAAGAAAAGAGAGAAAAGAAAAAAAAAGAAAAAGAAAAAAAAAAATGAAAACAGAAAAGAAAAAGATAGTTAAAGAAGAATGGAAAAATTTATTAAGATAAAAAACTTTGTTCGAGATATATTCGTACATTTCAGAGTATAACATTTCATCCATTCTTTAGCCCGAGTGTTAGTCAGGTTCCTGTGCTGAACCATTCTGACCCTTTAAATAATCAATAAAGGGAGACCATGTTCCAACGAATAATTCCTGTTTGTCCAACAGGGAAAATCTGATTCTTTTCTTTCCACGTTTAAGGTCTCCGTCATTTCTATAATCCACATTTTGATTGTGGGGGTTATAGGGCCTTTCCAAAATTTTAGAATTAATTTTTTTCCTGTTATTATACTATAATCAATAAAGTTTCTTTGTGTTGTTGTAAATGTTTGATTTAATTCTAATGTTCCGAGTATTATTAATTTTGGATCCGGGTCCAATTGTGTGCTGGTCACTTTAGATATTATACTGAAAATATTTACCCAGAATGTTTTAATTTTTATACAGTTTGCAAACATATGAGATAAGTTAGCTTCTAAATGTTGACATTTATCACATATAGGTGAGATATGTTGAAAGATTTTATGTAATTTTGTTTTGGAATAATGTAACCCATGTATTACTTTAAATTGTATTAAAGAATGTCTGGCATTTAATGAACATTGATGTATGTGTTGTAAACTTTCTTCCCAAGTATCTTTCGTTATTATTTGATTTAATTCTTTTTCCCATGTTTGTCTGTGTAAGTCCGTCGATGGAATGTCACTGTCTAATAAAATATTATATATATAAGATATTAATTTTTCTGTATTAGGATGTTTATTCCAACATTCATCAAGAATTTCTGAATTTCTAATTCGAAAATTTTGAGTATTCGATTTTACATAATCTCTGAGTTGAAGATATCTGAAAAAATCATTTCCTCGAAGTCCATAAGTCTGTTGCAACTCCTGAAATGTAAGAAAAGTGCCTTCCTTGTAAAGTTGTCCCATATTTTTAATTCCATAATTCTTCCCTTGTGTAAAACCCCTGTCCAACCATGAGGGCTTAAACAAAGGGTTATTCACAATTGGAAGAAAAAGTGATAAATTATCTAATTTTAATGTCTTTTTTAATTGTTTCCAAATTCGTATAGCACTAAATATTATAGGGTTTTCCATATAAATTTGTTTGTTTAATTTAGATGTAGCAAATAATATCGAGCCGATATCAAAAGGTAAACAATCTTCCTTTTCCATTTTTAACCAATCTGGTTGTTGATCTATTTCTTCCAACCAGAAATTCATATTTTTAATATTAACTGCCCAAAAATAAAACAGAAAGTTTGGTAAAACCAAGCCTCCATTTATTTTTGATTTACACAAATGTCTTTTGTTTATCCTATGATTCTTATAATCCCAGATAAAATCATTAACAATGGAATCCAATTTTTTCCAATATTGAATATTCTTATGTAGTTTGTTCAGTAATGGGGGAAAATTTGCTTTAAATAATGATGTATATATCTTAGTTACGTAAATGCCTAGGTATTTGAATTTTTCGTTTACTATTTTAAATGGAAATTGTTGTATTATATGTTTGTTGTGTTCCCTTATTGGCATAATTTCACTTTTATTCCAATTTATTCTGTATCCTGAGAGTGAACCAAATTGGGTTATTAGCTTTAATAAGTTTGGAATACTAATTTCTGGTTTTGTAATGTAAATTAGTACATCATCTGCGTATAGAGAAATTTTATTCACTGTATCCTTTGTGTTATACCCATGTATTTCCGGATGACCCCTAACTCTTTCTGCGAGTGGCTCAATAGCAAGCGCAAATAATAATGGAGATAACGGGCATCCTTGTCAACAACCTCTAGATAGGCTAAATTTAGATGACAACCTTTGGTTTGTTAATATTCTAGCCGTAGGGTTTGTATATAACAGTTTTATCCATGTGCAGAATTTCTCCCCTAGCTGCATTTTTTCCATCACCGAAAATAAATAGGACCATTCAACCTGATCAAAAGCTTTTTCAGCGTCAAGTGAGATTATTGCTAGATCTTCATTAATAATTCTCTTAGAATATATAATATTAAATAATCTTCTTAGATTATAATATGTACCGTTTCTGAATAAAGCCTGTTTGGTCAGGGTGTATTAATTTATTCATCACTGTACTTAATCTATGCGCTAGTATTTTAGTTAATATTTTCTGATCTGTATTTAAAAGTGCAATTGCTCTATATGATCCTGGATCTTCCGGATCTTTATCAACTTTAGGAATAAGTGTTATTATAGATTCATTTAAAGTATCTGGAAGTTTCTGTTGAGTATAGATATGCTCATACAGCCTTTGTAAACGTGGGGAGAGCAAGTCTTAAATTTTTTTATAGAATTCAGAGCCTAAACCATCTGGTCCTACTGCTTTACCCTTTTTTAAAGAACCAATAGACTCTTCAATATCCTTTATCGTAATCTCCCCTTCTAATAATTCTCTATCGTTTGAGTCTAAACCTTTTAAATTACATTTTAGTAAAAAATCTGCTATTCCTTCTGGTTGTACTACAGTTTTAGTTGAATAAAGATTATGATAGTATTGGAGAAATCTCTCGTTTATATCCTTGGGCATTTTGAATAATTCTCCTGTATCTGTTCTAATTTTATGAATTTTTTTTCCCCTTCCATTTTTCGTAACTGACGTGCTAATAATTTTTGTGGTTTGTCTCCAAACTCAAAATGTAATTGTTTGGTTTTTTGATAAAGTTTTATTACTTGTTCTGAATACATTTTGTTTAATTTATATTTCAATACAGCAATTTTATTATGTTTTAATATAGATGGCATTCTCGCATTTTCTATATCTAGTTGCTTGATTTCCCTTTCCAATGTTTGTTGTTTAATCCTGTTCTCTTTATTATAAAATACTTGGGCAGAAATTAATGCACCTCCAACAAACGCTTTAAACGTTTCCCACATAAGAGAAGTAGGTGTGTCAGGGTTGTCATTTACCTCAAAAAATATTTGAATCTGTTTAATAAGATATTCCTGGCATGATCTTTCGTTCAAAATTTGTGGGTTAAATCTCCAATATGTTTGTTTTTCGGACATTCCATTTAATTTAATCATGAATGTTACAGGTGCGTGGTCTGAGATTATAATATTATGGTATTTTGAGTTGTAAGTAAATGGGATAAACGTGGAGTCAACTAAAAAATAATCTATTCTTGAGTATGTTTTATGTACTGGTGAGTAAAATGAATATTCCCATCCAGTTGGATTTTCAATTCTCCAGACATCCTTAATATTAGTGGTATTAATAAATGAATTTAAAAATACACTTGATTGAGATTTTACTTTTTTTGCCTTGATGATCTATCTAAGTATGAATCTAATGTGCAATTGAAGTCTCCTCCAATTATTAATTTATATTGTGTAAATTCAAGAATTATATTAAATGTTTTATTAAAAAACATAGGGTTATCAAAATTAGGCCCATATACATTAAGAAGAATCACTTTTTCTCCATTTAACTCTCCAACTAATATAATATATCTACCATCAATATCCGCTATTGTTGATGAATGCGTAAAAGGTATTCCTTTACGAATTAATATTGCAACTCCTCTGGACTTATGGGAAAAAGAGGAATGATATGATTCAGCGATCCACTTTTCTATTCGGTTCTTTGGCTTCAGCTTCTTTGCTTCAGCTTCTTTGCTTCGGCTTGTCTGTCGGCGCCGCGTCTGCACACGATTCATACCACTGGGCTGTAAGCTGCGTTTAGCCTCACTCTGACAATGGAGGATATCGAGGACAGAAAGGTCTGTGGGAATGGGAAGGAGACTTAAAGTGTTTGGCAACCGGGATATCAGGTAGGTTCAAGCAGACTGAGCAAAGGTGTTTAGCAAAACGATCGCCAAGTCTACATTTGGTCTCGCCGATGTATAAGAGTCCACATCTTGAAAAACGGATACAATAGATGAGGTCAGAGGAGGTGCAAGTGAACCTCTGCCTAACCTGAAAGGACTGTCAGGGTCCCTGGACAGAGTCGAGCCAATGTTCAATGTTATGTGATGGGCTGAAGGGTAAAAGATAATGATAAACCAATGGCAGCAGGATACAGGGGACACCAATGGCAATTTATTCTCACTCTTACCCCATTCATACCGAGAGGGGGGTGGGGTGTGGGTGGAGCATGCTGGACACATCAGACCCACTGCTTGCAGTTTGTCCCAGATACTCGTTGGCTTTAGCGGTGATGTGCGCCTCAGCTATATGGTCAATTTTGTCATGTATTGGCCGTCAATGCTGCTGGTCCTTGCTGTCAGACTGATCTCAACACAAAGTTCAAAAACCAACTGGATTCTCACCCCAGCGCATGGCTCCTGCTGTTGGCAACTCAACCAGTACCAGCAGAAGTCAACACAGGACATTTCGGCTCAACACTGTCCATTTTGAACCACATTTAACCATCACTTTTATTAAAATATAAAGAGATATGTGAACTAAGGGTTAATTAAAGAACAATTGAATTATTGGAATTTAACTGGATTGCACTTTTGCAGTCTGAGGAAGGGTCTCGACCCAAAGCGTCACCCATCAGTTTTTAGTCACATGTTTTGGTGGTGAATGTGAAAATATAAGAATAAAACATTGAACATAGAATGTAGAAAATTACAGCATTGGAACAAGCTATTCGGCCCACAATGTCCGTGCTGAACATGAAGCCAAGTCAAACTAATCACCTCTGCCGGCACCTCTTCAATATACCTCCACTCCCTGCAAATGTTCCATATGGTTCTTTGACACATCATTCATTTACTTCACAGCATGAAGGGTCGGCTACTTTACAATTAATCATGGTACAGGTGTTGCAGCCATGTATTTGTATATTGCACAAAGATTCAATTCCACGGTACACATTAGTGTCTGTTTCTCTTTTTAGTAGTTAAGGAAACTGAACATCTGAACATAATTTTCTCTGACTCCTGCCGTGCACCTTGTCGATCTTCCAGGAAAAAAATGATTTAAAATTCCCAAGAACATTATCTGAACATTTGATTGGATTGACATTTATATCAAAAACGAATTCCTCCACTTTTAAGATAAACTAGACTAAGTGGGACCCGCTGGGTCCCATCCCCTCAATGCGTGGTTATGGGGGGAGGAGGCGGCCTGTGGCGTCACACACACACTAACCAACCCCTCACACACCGCCCCCCACACACACACACACTAACCACTCCCCCCCCACACACACACTAACCACCCCCATTGATGTTATATTAATATTATTCATTCACTCATTTTACCACCCTATCCCCCACCCTATCAACTCACTTATAGCCCCCAACTCGCAGGCACGGCTAGAGTGGGAGGGGGTAGCAAGAGAGGAACAGGGGCACAGAGAGGGACATAGAGGCACACAGAGCGACACAGATTCACAGAGAGGGGCACAGAGAGGGACACAGAGGGGGACACAGAGGGGGACACAGAGGCACACAGAGCGACACAGAGAGGGACACAGAGAGGGACACAGAGAGGGACACAGAGGGGGACACAGAGGGGGACACAGAGGCACAGAAAGGGACAGAGAGGGACAGAGAGGGACAGATAGGGACACAGAGGTACAGAGAGGGACACAGAGGCACACAGAGGCACACAGAGGAACACAGAGGGATGGGGAGGGGGGGTCGAGAGGGAGCGTAAGAGGGGCAGAGAGGGAGCGGGGTGGCGGAGGCAGAGAGGGTGGGGCGCATCGTCAGAGGGGAGGGCTGGTTCCCGATCCTCACTCCCAGCTGCATGCAGGGCCCGAGTACGGGGTGAGTGGTCGGGGGGGGGGGGGTGACGTCACTGGCAGAGCGAGCAAGAAGATAGTGGGGTTTTTTTCAAAGGGTTTTTGGCAGTGACGGACCGGACACGAGAGCTGTAGTACAGGGCCCGACTTGCTCGTTCTTCACTCGCAGCGCGTGCCGCAGTCTACAGCTATGATCTTTGGTCTTCAGTCGACGGCCCGACCTTTGAAATATGGGGGGAGGGAGGGGTGGGGGGGTGACGTCAGTCGCAATGCGAGCAGACGGCAGGCAGGCAGATCCATTGTCACGTCAGCTGCGAAAAACAGGTATTTTGATTTCAAAGTTTGATCGGATTTGTCAACATTTTTATTAATAACTCAAGAAATAAAGCACGAAATTTTCAGATAAGCCGATTTCGGACTCCAGGGGGTAAATCTCTACCATAATATGTACAAATTTCCCGTTCGCGTGCGTTTTTTCGAGAAGATGTGAAAACACACAAACAAACAAATAAACAAACGCACACCCCCACATGCCCACCACACGCCCCCCACACGCCCCCACACGCCCCCACATGCCCCCACACGCCCCCCCACGCCCCCACGCCCCCCACACGGCCCCCCACATGCCGCCGCCCACATGCCGCCCCCCACATGCCGCCCCCACACGCCCCCCACGCCCCCCCACCGTCCCCCCACACGCCCCCCACATGCCCCCCCCACACGCCCCCCCTACAAGCCTGCCCCCCACCACGCCCCCCCCCCACACCCCCCCCAACATTCAGCTATAATTCTACAACATTTGTAATTAGGAAACATCAAGCACCCTATTGCCAGCACACCAGTTAAAACAATCAAAATGGCAAAGCTCACGTTTTAACTAATTTGCAGAATGGTTGTGATTCGGAAAAAGGCTTTTGGTGCATTGGTCAAACAAATTGGCAGAAAAATGTGAGGTGTTGCATTTTAGGAAGTTTATCATGGTCTGGACCTACACAGTGAATGGTAGGGCTCTGGGTAGTGTTGTAGATCAGAGGGATCTAGGAGTGCGAATGCATAGTTCCCTGAAGGTCGAGTCGCAAGTAGATTGGGTGGTCAAAAAGGCTTTTAGCACATTGACCTTCATCAGCCAGAGTATTGAGTATAGCAGTTGGGAGGTCATGTTGCAGTTGTATAAGACATTTGTGAGACCGCATTTAGAATATTGTGTTCAGTTCTGGGCACCATGTTATAGGAAATATATTGTCAAGCTTGAAAGGGTTCAGAAAAGATTTATGAGGATGCTGCCAGGACTAGAGGGTGTGAGCTACAGGGAGAGGTTAAGTAGGCTGGGTCACTGTTCCTTGGAGCGCAGGTGGATGAGGGGTGATCTTATAGAGGTGTACAAAATCGTGAGAAGAATAGATCAGGTAGATGCACAGAGTCTCTTGCCCAGAGTAGGGGAATTGAGGACCAGAGGACATAGGTTCAAGGTGAAGGGAAAAAGATTTAGTAGGAATCCGAGGGGTAACAGGCTGCCAGAGGAGGTAGTTGAGGCTTGGACTATCACATCGTTTAAGAAGCAGTTGGACAGGTACATGGATAGGACAGGTTTGGAGGGATATGGACCAGGCGCAGGCAGGTGGGACTAGTGCAGCTGGGACATGTTGGCCAGTGTGGGCAAGTTGCACCAAATGGCCTGTTTCCACACCGTATCACTCTATGACTCTATGATCCAACCGGCTGTGATAAATTGTGTAGAAAGCTGAGATGAATTAACTGCTGACCTCATCTCCTCAACATTAGTATTAGTGCTGAGCTTTCAAAAGCACATAAAGATGACTTTGGGTCAATCTGAAATCCCCAAACCTAGTTCTGCTAATTAGGCCACAAAGATCAGAGCGTATCTTAACTCGGAAAGTTTGTTTCCAACATTTTCAGCTATTTCTCTTTTAGAATGTTTAGACATTTCAAATGGTCTGTACACCCAAACTATGTGCTTGTGCAGCATGGTGGCATGGCAGGTGGCATAGCTGCCTCACTGCTCTTAGTAACTCATGTTCGATCCTGACCTCCGGTGCTGTCAGTGTGGTTTCCATGTTCTTCCCATGGTTGTGTGTGTTTCCCTCAGGTGCTCTAGTTTCCTCCCACAACCCAGACGCAGTCAATTGGTTACTATAAATGACCATCTGTGAGCAATAATAGGTCACAGAAAAGTAAGTGTGGGAATGAAGTCAATGGGATTGGTCTGAGAACAGCATAGACTTGATGGGCCAAATAACTTCCTTATATTTTAGACTTTAAACTTTACAGATACAGCCCAGAAACAGGCCATTTTGCCCACTGAGTCTGTGCCGACCTGTGGTCACTCTGTAAACTAGCACTATCCTACACAATAGAGACAATTTACAATTTTTACCGAAGCCAATTAACCTACAAACCTGTACGTCTTCGGAGTATGGCAGGAAACTGAAGTACTCGGAAGAAACCCACACAGTCACGGGGAGAACATACAAACAGCACCCGTAGGCAGGATCGAACCCGGGTCTCTGGCGCTGTAAGGCAGCAATTCTACTACTGCACCACTGTGCTGCCATAATGTCCTGCGTTCAAGTTCAAGTTCAAATTTATTTGTCACTTGCACCATAAGGTGCAGTGAAATTAATTTACCATGCAGCGCTACAATTAAAAAATGACATAATATACAACATAATTCAACACAGACATCCACCACAGCATTCTTCACTGTGGTGAAAGGTAATACAGTTTAGACAGTCCTCCTCCTCCTCCCTTGTTCACCCGTGGTCGGAGCCCAGATAATATAATTTGATGGTATTGTGTCCAAGTACAGAACACTTGTTTCAGGAACTCAGGATGGAATGAGTGATACATTTCTATGTCAACATTCTATGGGTAGATGCCACTTAAGACAAATTTGAGCAGTGTTTCATTTAAGTCAATGTACACAATTTTACACATAAATACACATATGCAAATGATGCCATTTTTGGAGGCAAATCCAATGCTAACATATAAGATTCTAAATAGTTGCATGACATACTCTACCAGAGCATACCTCAGACCAAAGGAGATTCAGAATGTGTCTGATGAGCTCTATGGATACAACTGTTGGTTTGGAAAGAATATACACAAATGTCTGTCTAGAAATCAGATGGCAAAGCACATTATTTTAGGTTTACAACACAATTCAATTACAACATAAAGTAAAACACAACTTAATTACAGCATAAAGTAAACCATAAAGAAGATTTGGAGACCTAATGCAAGTAGCAAGCTGCCTGCCATATTCCTTCTGGCTGCTCCCTGTCGCTGACACTCAAATGCAAGAGGATTTATGATGTGCACTGTGGCATCTAATGACTTGCAATACAAGACAAGATGTCTATTCTGAGGTCTCTGCTCAAACCACCATGCTCTGCCATTGTAAAGCAAGACATTGGGAGACTTGATTCATCATTCATAAGGTCATAAGGTCATATGATAGGAGTAGAATTAGGCCATTCAGCCCATCAAGTCTACAGCCATTCAATCATGGCTGATCTATCTCTCCCTCCTAACCTCATTCTCCTGCCTTCTCCCCATAACACCCTCTGACACCTGTACTAATCAAGAATCTATCCAGCTCTGTCATAAAAATATCCACTGACGGCCTCTACAGCCTTCTGTGGCAGAGAATTCCACAGATTCACCACCCTGTGACTAAATACATTTCTCCTCATCTCCTTCCTAAAATAGAGCATGCTGGAGAAGTTTGCAGCCCATGAAGCCTGCCACTAAAACTGGGATCCTTTCTTGAGGAGAATCCTTTTAATAATGTACTTACCTCGATCTAGATCAGGACCACCCCCACCTTCTCCTCCCCCCCCCCCCAAATGAGGGATAACTACTCAATGGCACGCAATGCCATGGGCCTCCAGTACCAGTGAACCTCCCAATGGCGTAACATTGAAGAACATGTTTCAGATCCTGCTGCAGGCCCTTTGATAAACATTTACCATTCAATTCCAATGTACGTACTTATCCCTTTGCATTATAGACAAACATATCAACACAAATGTGTCTAGAAATGAAACAGCCTACAAGGTTGACCATCACACAGATAAAGGAATGCATTGCAAATGGGTGAAGATTCCATGGAATAGTAACTTCTGACCTCAGAAGATTAAATAGTGTGAAGAATGATTGACTAGTCAGGTCTTGAAAGTTTTGAAATGAAAAAAAAAACACACTGCATGCATAAACAAAAATAATAAACAATTTGTATCACAAGTTTTACTTCAATTAAAGTGATAGCACCCGAGGAAAATTGTGTCCTTCGCCATTGATACTAAATGTGTGTGTGAGTGATTACTGCTGTTTGTATCCATGTCTGAATATACGATTGCCCAATTCTGTGGGCAGGGAGCAGAGCTGAAGGCTGACAAAAGAGCTGAAGGCTAATCCTCTTGCATGAATCTGATACCAATGACCAATGGCAAATATTTTGATGTCATCTATCCACGTTCTCCAGAGATACTGCCTGACCCCTTGTGTTATTCCAGCACTTTGTGTCCACTTCTATCAGTAATTTGTATTTTATTTACATTTCTTTAACAACCAGCTTACACAATGAACCACACCAATGCTATGTTCACTACTGAGGCTAAAGCATTAAGGCAAATGAGCAGTTTTCATGCAGTACAACTGGAATGATAACACTACCGTTCCTTTCTGGAGATATGCACACTGCACTTAAACATTGAAGAGAGGCACAAGCTATCTTTTACCAACAATTGTTACTGATAGCTATAGTATGAATTAAATGTTGGCATTGTGTAAGCATTGCTCTGTTCACACATAGAAAGTTCAAGGAAAATCCATTCCTACAAGCTCCTCCAAGGATTCCATAATAGGTACCTCAGGCAGAAATGAAGCAGATTTTGACCAGTGGTGTGGGACCAGATGAACACTGAATACTGTCATTGTGCAGGGTTGTGGTTGCATTTCAGTGTGCCAGGCTGGGTGGTGAGGAAACCATTTTCTTCACCAACATATTAATATGCATTTGGGCGTTCCCAAGCTGTCAACTAGCATGGTCGTGATGTTGATCTGATGCAAAAGGGGAATATTCTACTCTGGATGGTTGAGATAAATCTCAGGATGTGAGAGCATCAGTGACAGATGTGGAACCTTTCCTGCTGTTTTGTACAACAAACTTGAAGATGCCGCTCTCTCATCTTAACCTTCTCCTTTCAACCTATTATTTTATCCATTTACGTGAATTGCTTTTGCATGTTTATCTGCATGGGGGTGGGAAATGTAACTAACCTGTGCTATCCCGTTAAGAGTTAATAGAAAGGAAAATCGGGAGGTCTGTAAAATAGGTGGCTGATTCACTGAACCAATTTAAACTATTCCAGCAATTCAAATTGAACAGAAGAAACAATATAAAAACACAAGTTGTTTCCGCAGTCAGCAACTACCAGCCAAACGCTGCTCTGAGGGTAAGTCTTGCGCTTGGGCAATAAGGTAAATCATTTAATAAATGTATGCTTGCTAAATTGCCTTAATGGCTGCCAGCCAGGAAATCTTCCCAGTTGTATCACCAGCAAAAATGTTTTTATTCAGCTTAACTGTGACAATAAACTCCCAAGCTGTATGTGAGCATCAGCACACACTGGAATATGTTAAGTTCCAATTAAAAATTGAAAATGAAGATAATACATTTGAGAAATGTTGGAGGTGCATAAGGTTGATGATCATCTTTTTGTTTTTAATACCCTTACCTTACTTTTTGAACAAGGCTATTGTTCACATTATCCTTGTTTTTCCTTGCCGGCACTTGGCAGCCAATTATTCCAATGGTGTATAACTATTGGAAGCCAGGAAAAAACGCAGCTTTAAGATATGTGGCTTGGTACTAGTTTAAAAGACCACGTCACGTGATGATCTCCTGTAAAAATAGATTGTATCATACTTTGAATTCTGATTGTCTCAATAAACAATTGCATTTACTTGATGTTCTAGGTCTAAGAGAGTGAATGAGAGACAATGATATTACCCTCTAAAGACCAGTATAGGATAATTCACAGTGAACCATTATCCCCAAGATGTGATACAATTACTTGGAAAGAAGACACAAAAATCTGACATTTGATTTATTCTGCCTGATGATAAGTGCCCTTTTATTTAAAAACAATGTTTTATGGGAAGACTGTATTGTTAATATCCCAGTTCTCGTTTTTTAAATATTTTTATTTATCTGCAGGATGTTGATGTTGCTGACAAGACAAACATTATTGGCCATATCTAATTTCCCTTGAGAAGATCGTGGTAACCCACCTTCCTGCTTTGCTATGATCCTTCCAGTGCTAGATCACCCACTGTGCTCAATAAGATATTCTGGGAGCTTGAGTCAGCAACAATTAAGGAATTGGGACATTTTTCCCAAGATGTTATGCTGTTTGGAGGTTAATTTACAAGTGATAGCATTCCAATGTACTCGCTGCCCCTGTTCTTCTTGCCAGTAGACATTTGCGGTTGAAGATGGAGAAAATATTTCATTCTTTCCTTCAGATCTCAGTTTTCACTTCGCTAATATCCTGAAAATTAGTGGGGTTCTGAAGGTTGCCAAGTAAAGGATTATAGATAGCCACTTTCTACCTGTTGGCATTACATTTTATAATGACACTCATGATCCGACCTATAGCACTTACTTGGTTAATTATATTTCTGTGGGTGAAGATGCAGAAAATGTCAGCACATATTAGCAGGGCTGTGAGGACAGCAACTTTGGGCTGCGCAGTGCTTTCAGGTAGTCACAATTGTTCAAAATCTGCATTACACTTTGATATAATCACTCCTTGAAAGGAGGATTTATTGGCAGCTTCTAGATTTTCTAAGTGCTTTTCTTAAGCTTCAATAAATGCAACTGAAGAATAACTTTAATAGTATTACCAATAGTTACATTGCATGCACCAGTGATCATTGTCCAAAAATTATTAGATGTCAATAGCTTCTCATTGCAAAGATCAATCAGTAAATTAGTGAGCTATTATGTAGTAAAAAGAGAAATATTGGTTTTGAACTATATGATGTGCCTTTAAATGTTGCCAACATTATAAGAAGGCCAGAAGCATTTTGGAACCAGAATGATCAATTATTGTCAAGGAAAGTGTGACAATAGACAATAGATGCAGGAGTAGGCCATTTGGCCCTTTGAGCCAGCACCGCCATTCACTATGATCATGGCTGATCATCCACAATCAGTACCCCGTTCTTGCCTTCTCCCCATATCCCTTGACAGTGCTATCTTTAAGAGCTCTATCTAACTCTCTCTTGAAAGCATCCAGTGAATCGGCCTCCACTGCCTTCTGAGGCAGAGAATTCCACAATTTCACAACTCTCTGGGTGAAAAAGTGTTTCCTCATCTCCGTTCTAAATGGCCTACCCCTTATTCTTAAAATGTGGCCCCTGGTTCTGGACTCCCCCACCATCGGGAACATGTTTCCTGCCTCTACCGTGTCCAATCCCTTAATTATCTTATGTTTCAATAAGGTACCCTTTCATCCTTCTAAATTCCAGGATATATATACACACAAGCCCAGTCGCTCCATTCTTTCAACATATGACAGTCCCGCCATCCCGGAATTAACCTCATGAACCAATGCTGCACTCCCTCAATAGCAAGAATGTCCTTCTTCAAATTTGGAGACCAAAACTGCACACAATACTCCAGGTGTGCTCTCACTACGGCCCTGTACAACTGCAGAAGGACTTTGCTCCTATACTCAACTCCTCTTGTTATAAAGGCGAACATGCCATTAGCTTTCTTCACTGCCTGCTGTACCTGCATGCTTATTTTCATAGACTGATGAACAAGGACACCCAGATCTCGTTGTATTTCCCTTTTGCCTTACTTGACACCATTCAGATAATAACCAGCCTTCTTGTTTGTAGACAGACTCCAGACACGCTATGTGATCCAAAATCATCTTTAATCAGCACTTGAACTTTAACAGCATAAAGGATGGTTAGATGTCAGAACATGCCAACTGCTGCTCGAACTGAGTAGTGCCAGAAGCAAGTGTTAATATAAACATTATAGTGGGGTGGGGTTAGTAATGCTAACTATATGTGATTGGTTAACATGCATAATCAATCTACATCCTTCCCCCTAAAGACTAAGTGTAAAAGGGCACCTATGCCATGGAGTTAAACATACTCGCCATATATATCTGGCGGTCTACTGACACGGCCCGAGCGCGTGCGGACCAAACCCTCTCCTGCCTCTCCTGAAAGATGAGGCAGAGAACCCGGTGGCGCGAATGGCATGGGAGAGGCTTGTGGTGACCGAAATGGGAAACATGCAGGAGGGGAGGCCCCGTGGTTAGTCACGACTGCGGGACGTGGAAGGGTGCAAGGAATGCGGGGACCGGTAGGAGACATGGCAGCGGGCGGCTGGAACTGGAGCAGTGGAGCATAAGGACTGGCTGGTGGTGGACGAGGTTCCCGCACAGCAAGCAGGTGTTGTCAACTTCTCCGGTATACCGCTCCCTCACAGTCCACAAGGTAGGATCGTGGTTCGTCAGCTAGGTTAACAATGGTGCCCAGACGGGAATGTCCAGTTGAGGTTTGTAAACGGACTACCTGGCCCGGCAGTAGAGGCCTAAGTGGTTTGCTGTATCTGTTGTATGATCGTTTCTGGATGTCATGCTTCTCCTGGATACGTTTCTGGACAGTGGCAGGCTTCAGCACCCGAGGATCACTGTAGGATCCGACTGTTTATTCATTACAGCATGCTGTTGGCAAAAATTCTGATCCTACAGTGATGGTCTCTGTAAATAATGTCTGCTTCCCAGCAAAATTGGATACCGGGGCAAAGGTCAACACTATGTCAATCAACCTCTACAACAAGATAAGAATTAACGAGCCACTGATCAAGGACAGCTCCACTCTGCATGCTTATGGAGGGGAGGTGTTGGTCCCTCTGGGTAGAACCGCTTTAAATTGTGTACTGGAAAAAAACATAAGGAATCTGACCTTCTATGTATTGAATTTTAAATCTGTGACTCTGCTGGGCAATCGTGCCTGCCAGGAACTGGGGCTGATTTCCTTTGATAAAACAGTCCACAAGCTGCAGATGTCGATGGACCCGTTGAAAGAATACCCTGATCTGTTTGACAACAAACTAGGCAAACTGCCTGTGACTTACAAGATTTCTACTGACACCAATGTGACTCCTGTCATCAGAGCCCCACACTGGCTGTCATTTGCCATGACAGACAGGGTTCAATCCGAGCTAAAGAACTTGGTCTCCCTGGGCGTGATCGAATCAATCAGCGACCCCACCGACTGGGTCTCAACTATGGTTGCCACCTTCAAGGACAAAAATGAAATCCGTTTGTGCATCAACCCAAAAGACCTGAACACTGCCATTAAGCGCCCCCATCATCCAACTTATGACACCATGTAATCAGACTCCAGACACGCTATGTGATCCAAAATCATCTTTAATCAGCACTTGAACTTTAACAGCATAAAGGATGGTTAGATGTCAGAACATGCCAACTGCTGCTCGAACTGAGTAGTGCCAGAAGCAAGTGTTAAATATAAACGTTATAGTGGGGTGGGGTTAGTAATGCTAACTATATGTGATTGGTTAACATGCATAATCAATCTACACTGTTCTTGCCACCAAAGTGGATAACCCACTCACCCAACCTGTCCAAGTCACCCTGCATCCTCATAGCATCCTCTTCACAGTTCACACTGCCACCCAGCTTTGTGTCATCTGCAAATTCCTAGTGTAATTTTAATC
>CM075977.1:310111001-310181343 GCA_038087875.1 Malacoraja senta
AAACACAGGTGCTGTCGCAATCCCCTGATGACCTGCCCTGATATGGCGCATCATATCAGGATAATGCACGTGTGAGGACATACATATATGACAGAGAGTGGACCCTCCTGGCAAGGCTCCACATGGTTTCCCCAATATGGGGTGCCAAAGTCGGGGACCCTGCCTCAATGAGTCGGGTAGTAACCCGACGACCACGCTCAGTCTTCAACCCCAACACCCTCGGGATTTGCTGACCTTACTGTCAGCGACTCTAACAAGAAGTCCGACGGCCACCGGCTCCTCACTTTACCGCGGACCGAAGCCGGTATCCCCGTGGTCTAGAGAACCCTGCGGCCCATATTTTAAACACCTCGGGAGTCGCTGACCTCCCTGTCAGCGACTCGAAACAACAAGCCCAACAGCCACCCGCAGTCTATCGTGACCGTAGCTTGCATAACCCGCAGTCGACAAAACCCCGCGGCCCGAATTAAACCTCGGGAGTAGCGGACCGTTCTGTCCGCGACTCAACCAGCAAAACCCACCGGCCGCCTGCTACTGCACTCCCGCGGTCCGAAGCCGGCATCCCCGCGTTCAACAATTTCCCCGCAGTCCACCGATATCCCGAGGTTTAATTCGATGCTCAATTCGATATCCAGCAGGAACCTGCGATAAGAGATTCCTGCAACGGAAAACCTGAAAAGTAAGTTTAAACTTACCTGCAGGATTTTTCAAACTTACTGCTAGAGGAGCTCTGTTCCTCCCAGCCGGTCTGCGCCAATGCGACTGACGCAATGACGCGCATGCGCTATGGCGGGGCTTCTTCACAGAATCACTCACGTGACTCTGAAGTAAAATAGTAAGATTAAACGAGAACTTACCAGTTTGAAGTTTGATCTTTATTTTATGAGGAGTTACGATGAGCGATTACGTGCCCACCGCTCCCAACCCTCATATCACAAAGGTCATCTGGTAGTTCTAGGTTTCTAATCTTCCTATGTTACTTCAATTACTGTTACCTGTGATTTCACACCGCTGTTTTGAAGATTGACGCGCATGCGGGCTGGCGGGGCCTTCACGTAATCGCTCATCGTAACAACTCATAAAATAAAGATCAAACTACAAACTGGTAAATTCTCGTTTAACCTTATTATTCTAGTGAATTGGCCTCCACTGCCTTCTGTGGCAGAGAATTCCACAGATTCACAACTCTCTGGCTGAAAAAGCTTTTCCTCATCTCAGTCCGAAATGGCCTACGCCTTATTCTTAAACTGTGACCCCTGGTTCTGGACTCCCCCAACATGGGGAACATTTTTCCTGTATCTAGCCTGTCCAATCCCTTAAGAATTTTTATGTGTTTCTATAAGAATCCCTCTCATCCTTCTAGATTCCAGTGAATGTAAGCCCAATCGATCCATTCTTTCATCATGTGTCAGTCCCACCATCCCGGGAATTAACCTGGTGAACCTACGCTGCACTCCCTCAATAGCAAGAATGTCCTTCCTCAAATTAGGAGACCAAAACTGCATGCAATACTCCAGGTGCGGTCTCACCAGGGCCCTGTACAATTGCAGTAGGACCTCCTTGCTCCTGTCCTCAAATCCTCTCGCTATGAAGGCCAACATGCCATGTGCTCTCTTCACAGCCTGCTGTACCTGCATGCTTACTTTCAGTAACTGATGTACAAGGACTCCTAAGTCTCGTTGCACCTCTCCTTTTCCTGATATGACACCATTCAGATAATAAACTGCCTTCTTGTTCTTGCCACCAAAGTGGATAATCTTACATGTATCCACATTATACTGCATCTGCCATACATCTGCCCACCCACCCAACCTATCCAAGTCACCCTGCAGCCTCATAGCATCCTCCTCGTAGCTCATACTGCCTCCCAGCTTTGTGTCATCCGCAAACTTGGAGATGTTACATTTAATTCCTTCGTCTAAATCGTTGGGAAAGAGCATTCACGTCGCGACCCTGTTCCCACCAATCTTTCCACCACCATGCACAAGAAACTTAAGAAGCACAAGAAATGCAAGACGGCATTGTATGCAGATGCGGCTCGCCTGCAGTCCGTTTGTCTTTTCTTTTTTTGTTTTCTTTTGTCCCGTTATTGCGGTTTGTTTTGGTTTATTTTAGTTGTGTATGTGTGGGGGGGTGGGTGAAGCATTTTTTTGGCTCTTCCTTCGGGGGGGATGCGACCTTTCTTGCCGTATCCCCCGTCTCCTTCTCCGTCTGCGCTGAGGCCTATCGCGGAGCTGGCGGCCTCCAACTGGGACTGACCTCGGGGCTCGGGAGGCAGAGCCAGCCGGGACTTGCCAGCGCGGGGCTGGCCGACTTCGGGGCTGTGGTGGCATTGCGACCCGCCTTCCGACCCGACTTCGGAGCCTCGGAGGCTCGGCGAGGGCCAGTGGACGACATCGTCGGGAGCTCGCAGGTCACAGGTTGGTGACCTGTTTTTCCGTAGCTCCCGCAACTACAGCTGCGTCCGCTGGACTGGAGGGCGGCAGCTTCGGCAGCTTCGACCGCCCTGGGCCGCGGAGTTTGAACCGGCCCGTTCAGATTCAGCCGCGGGACTTACTTATCATCACCCGGCGGGGTTACAACATCGGAGGCCTGGATCACCTCAGCGCAGAGGGAGAGCAAGGAGGGAAGAGACATGGACTTTGAGACTTTTGCCTTCCATCACAGTGAGGAGGTGCCTGGTGGACTCACTGTGGTGGATGTTAAACTGTGTTGAGTGTGTGTTTTTGTTATTTATTCTATGTTATGACTGCAGGCTAAACCATTTCGTTGCACTGAAAAGTGCAATGACAATAAATTGAATCAAAATCAAATCAAATCAAATGCCGAGAAGTGTGTTCAGCTCTGGCTGAAAATGTTCTAATCTTGTGATGTGGACTCGATAAGAAGTCTAAATCATTAATATATATTCTAAATAACTGGGGTCCCAGCACTGAGCCTTGCAGCACCCCACTAGTCACTGCCTGCCATTCAGAAAAGGACCTGTTAATTCCTATTCTTTGCATTCTGTCTGCCAACCAGCTCTCTATCCATGTTAATACCCTACCCCCAATACCATGTGTTCGAATTTTGCATACTAATCTCTTGTGTGGGACCTTGTCAAAGGCTTTTTGAAAGTCCAGATACACCACATCCACTGGCTCTCCCTTATCCATTCTATTTGTTACATCCTCAAAACATTCCAGAAGATTATTCAAGCATTATTTCCCCTTCGTAAATCCATGCACATAACCTTTGGAGAGAAATTTTTGAAATTCTCTCAAAAACATTAAAAATAAAATTGGACCCCGACACGGAACTGATTATTCTAGGAACGTCAGAAGCCTGCTCTGAGCTATCAATATTTCAAAGACATTTCCTCAATTATGGTCTGATAACAGCGAAAAAAATAATACTCACATTTTGGAAACATACATCTGCCCTTACTCTTAAAATGTGGATTACAAACATGTCTGAGACGCTACATCATGAAAATATTAGACTTGTCTCAGCAGAAGAACCGGAGCATTTTTTGAAGACATGGGCACCATTAATTGATACATTACAAGGATAGTATGGTGCAACACAACTTTGGAGTTAAATCTAACTACGGGTTGGGTGATGGGTGGGGAGGGATGCGAGGCAGGTATATCATCACCTTTTGTTTTTCTTTCTGTTTTTGTCTTTTTATTTCTCTACGTCTTTCTTATTTCTTTTACTTACTCACTCTTTGGCTACACCAATTTGATAGTCTAGGGGTTCTATCCTTACACATCCACTTTTTCTCTCTTGCTTTTTCTCTCTTCTTTTCTCTTAATTTTAGCTAAAAATTAAAATTACTGTACAATAACTGTATTATGTCATATGCCGCTGGTTATATTTTTGTACACTGCTTCTAATTAAAAAAAATAAAAATAATAATAATAAAATAAATATAGATCCATGCTGACTTTGACCAATCCTGTCACTGCTTTACAAATGCGCTGCTATTAATAATCAAGCATCAAGCATCTTCCTCACAACCGATGTCAGGCTAACTTGTCTATAATTCCCTCTCCCTCCTTTCTTAAATAGTGGGATTACATTAGCTACACTCCAGTCCACAGGAAATGATCCAGAATCTATAAAACATTGGAAAATGATCACCAATGCATCTACAATTTCTTGGGCCACCTCTTTGAGTACTGTGGGATGTAGACCATCAGGCCCTGGGAATTTATCTACCTTCAGTCCCAACAGTTTACCCAAAACCATTTCATATTGTGAATTTTCTTCAGTTCCTCCGTCACCCTAGATCCTCGGTTCCCTAGTATTTCTGGGAGATTCTTCTTTCGTGAAGACAAAACCAAAATACATATTTAACTGGTCTATCATTTCCTTGTATAAGGCCTATTTCTGCTTCTACTGCTTCTTCTGCTCATGGAAGACGATATCTTCTTTTCTCTGCAGACATGCAGACCGTTCCGCTGAGTGTGCTTGGCATTATGTTTTTTTATTTCCATAAAGAGTACAGATTTGAACAATTCAAAGTACAAACTTCACAACAGAAATCTGAAATATCCAGGGCATCTTTAAGCAGAGCTATGACTCACTTTCTTATTTTGCTGAACAAGATTAAAAATTGGTATGAACCATTAATTATTTGCAATCAAGCTCTGAGGTGTTAATTTCAGAAGAATCTTTACAAATGAATCTGAATTACTCCATGAATACATAATCTGGCATGTTTTAAATTATGACCAGCGTCTGTGCTCTCTCTGATGCATCATCATGGACAGTTTGACCTTTGCTTTGCTAAATGTTCTTTTCAAACGGTGATATTTTGATGATGAGGCACAATAAATATCACACTTGATTTCCACAATATAAAAATTCTATAAGACCTATAAAATGAGAACTCAAATACATTATTTTGCATTTACAAAAGTCGTTAATCAAAGCTGCAAGATGACCTTTAAAGTTAAAAAAAAAACAGAGGTAAGCAAGTTGGTTCATCAGCAAAAATAAAAAATTACCGTGATCAGTAAGCCTCAGGCAAGCAGAGCTAAACCTATTAAGATGGATGACCTGGAGAAGGACGTCGAGGCCCAGAGCAGCGTCGTTCCTGTTGAGGGTAGAGGGACCAGTAGAGCGTTCCTTGTAGCCAAGGTCCAGAGGGCAAGGCGCACCGCCACTCCACCTATGGTCCGTAGGGGGAGGAGTGGCTCTGCTGTCAGTGACCGGAGGACTGGTGATGGAATCTAGGGAGTGAGTAGGGCCGAAGATGTCCTGGTTGGGATGCTCCTCGGCCTGGCCAAGCTGGCCATCTGCGAGTCATGGCGCCAGGCGGAAGAGGGCTTTGCCTGAGCCAGATGCTTGCCCCTTTTCCAGGGTCATGTTGTTAGAGAGTCCTGGTGGTGTTAGAGAGGGACATAGTTGTATAGTAGTTATTTAGTATATTTGTAAGGATTGTAACATAGTTGTTTGAAAATTTAGATAATTTGGTGATTTTGCACTATGGTGGTGGGTGCGTTACCATGGTTTTGTTTTGTATTGTGATTGTAATTAAATCAAATATTTTTTATACAAAAAAAAACTATTAAGAAACAAAATTCAGCAGCTGGAATATGCCCTCCCGCAGACCTGTAACCAAAACAAATCTCATCTGACAGTTCATTAACTATTGACCTCCACTGTGGAATCTCACAAGTTCAGTTTCATAACGGTGAATAAAAGGAGGAAAATGAAGCTAATTGTCATAGTTATATAACATGGAAGCAGGTTCTTCATTCCAATATGGTACAAAAGCACACAATGGTATTTTTTATTGGAGTGTTGTACTTCCTGAAGACATAATTCAAACCTATGTCTCCAGTTTCCGAGACGGCACTCTGAGGCAATCATGTTAAAGTCAATATTTTCTCTCAAACCCAAGAATATTAACCGTGGAATACATAATAATAATAATAATGGATGGGATTTATATAGCGCCTTTCTAATACTCAAGGCGCTTTACATCGCATTATTCATTCACTCCTCAGTCACACTCGGTGGTGGTGAGCTACTTCTGTAGCCACAGCTGCCCTGGGGCAGACTGACGGAAGCGTGGCTGCTAATCTGCGCCTACGGCCCCTCCGACCACCACCAATCACTCACACACATTCAAACACATTCACACACATTCACACGCAGGCAAAGGTGGGTGAAGTGTCTTGCCCAAGGACACAACGACAGTATGCACTCCAAGCGGGATTCGAACCGGCTACCTTCCGTTTGCCAGCCGAACACTTAGCCCATTGCGCCATCTGTCGACAGACAATTTTGCCCAGATGCACAGAATATTTTAGGGGAATCATGAACCAGATGTCACAGGCCTTAGGTGAGAGGGGAAAGATTTAATAAAAAACCTGAGGGGCAACATTTTCACACTGAGGTTGGTGAGCTGACAGACGAGCTGACAGGTACTATAACAACATTTAAAAGACATTTGGACAGGTACATGATTAGGAAAGGTTTAGAGGGACATGGGCCAAATGCGGGAAGGTGGGATCAGTGTAAAAGGGGCATCTTGGTCGGCATGGACAAGTTGGGCCAAATGGCCTGTTTTCATGCTATATGATTCTATGACTGTAAAATAAGTGCAAATAGAACACCAACAGTTGTCACCCATTTGTGCTTCAATTGCAAACAGTGTCTGAAAATACATGTTCTATTCTCAAATTACCTTACCTGCAGTATTACATTTTAGTGGACTTTAGTGGACACTGGGGATCATGACAGAAGCCTCCTCGTGGCAATCCCTGGAAACGACGACACGATGCACTCTGTGACGCGTCGGGCGACCAATTCTGTCAACATGTTGGACGACGACAGAAGCCAACAGCGAGCTATACGTCGTCTGACACACGAGCAAACGAGTAGACACTGATTTTTAGTGTAAAAATAGTAATTTTGAAATTGTAGTGTTTGAGATTGAACATGCTGTTTATCAAATGGTATTATAAGTGCTAGAACCAAATCTGATGAAGAAACAAAATCTGGATGAACTGAATGACCTGGCGAAATAATTGTGAATCTCAATTAAAGGTGAGTTGGAATTCATTGTTATCCAGTTAAGATTCCTAGGCATTTTAACAGGCATTTCAATGCCTGAATTCTTGGGGAGTGGCAGCAGTAGGCCACGGCAGTGGTAGGCCACAGCAGCGGTAGGCCACGGCAGCGGTAGGCCACGGCAGCAGTAGGCCACGGCAGCGGCATGGGTAGGCCACGGCAGAGCTCCCCCCCACCCCACCAGCACTCGACAGGCCCCGTCTGAAGCAGCCCCAACCCCCCGGCTACAGAACGCTCCTGCCGGCCCCTGCCTGAAGCCGTCCCCTTCTCCAGCTGTAGTCCATTCGGCCCACAACACCTATACTCGCCCAAGAAAGTCAATTTGGCCCACAATGTCCATACTAGCCTCCAGAAACCAGTCGCTTCGGCCCACAACACATGTACTAGCCCAAAAAAAGTCCATTCGGCTCACAATGTCCATACTAGACCTGCAGAAACAAGTCCCTTCAGCCCACAACACCGATAGCAGGGGTGAAATGAGTGTGTGGCCAGGGTGGTGTGGGCCTCTGATGATACTGGCTGCCTTTTTGAGGCAGCAATTCCGGTAAATCCCTTCGATGGTGAGGAGGTCAGAGCCAGTGATGGGCTGGGTAGTGTTCATAACTTTTTGCAGTGTTCTTCGCTCATGGGCGTTCATGTTGCCGAACCAGGCCGCGATGCAACCAGTCAATATGCTCTCTACTGTACAACTGTAGAAGTTCAAGAGAATCCTCTCTGACATACCAAAGCTATGTAATTCATATAATTGTAAATAAAGTTCAATGGATTTAGCCGCAGAGTTCACCATGAGTCTCCAATACACTAAAATCAAAATCTAGGACAGTAACTCAATTTGTGTAAATCTACGATCTGTTCTCAGATAAAATGGGCAAAAGTTATATATATTCAGAATTTATCATTTAATTTATCTTATTGCCATTAAGATAATCAAGGGAAGATATTACATTTGTTTCAAATGTAAATTGTTAATTGAAATTCTGTCAAAACAATTTGTTTTTAGATTTTACTTATTAATTGATTTAAGTTATGGACTGTGAAGAGATTGTAATTGAACATGACAAAAATGTTTTAAAAGTTTTTCTTTATTTCTTACTGCTAATAATAGCAATAACTTGCACTAATGTAGTACCTGAAAAATAGCAACATTCTCCAAGATATTGTTAGGAATTTACCAAATGAAATTCTGCACAAAGTCATGAGAAACTATTGGAGCCAATGACTAAATAGTTGGTCAAAGTGTGAGTTTAGTTTTAGTTTAGTTTAATTTATTATTCTCATGTGTACCGAGGTACAGTTAAAAGCTTTTTGTTGCATGCTATCCAGTCAAAGTAAAGATTATACATGATTACAATCAAGCCATCCACAGTGTACAGTTAAAGGATAAAGGGTACAACATTTAGTTAAAGATAAAACCCGATTAAAGATAGTTCAAAGGTCTTCAATGAGGAAGATGGGAGATTAGGACCACACTCTGGCTGGTGAGAGGATGCTTCAGTTGCCTGATAGCAGCTGGGAAGAAACTGTCCCTAAATCTGGAGCAAATATTTTCAAACTTCTGCACCTCTTGCCTGATGGGAAAGGTGAGAAGAGGAAGTGAACAGGTGAGACTGGTCCTTAATTATCTTGGTGGTCTTGCCAAGGCAGCATGAAGGGAGGTCGTTTGTGTAATGGTCTGGGTTACGTTCACAACTCTACAATTTCTTGATGCCGTGGATGGAGGGGTTCCCAAACCATGCTGTGATGCATCCCGTTGAAATGCTTTCCACAGCGCATCTGTCGAAGTTGGTGAGGATTGTTGGGGCATGCCAAACTTCCTAAGCCTCCTAAAGAGATAGTGATGTAAAGGCTCTGTCTTACGTGTTTGCGGTCATCGGCCGTGAAGCGCGGCTTCGCCTGTAGAGTGGACCGCATGGCAACGGCGAGAGCGCCGAGCCTATCCACGGGAGCGCCGCACGGATGCTGCGCGGGGGCCGAGTGATTCAAATACGGCTGGTCCCACGTGCTTGCGGTAAGTTAAAAAAAGGGCGGGGCCGACTGCGATGACGTCGGCCCGCCGCACGTGACTCACAAGCGGCGGATGTGGCGGCGGCCGTCCTGATCGTGGCGCTGTAGCGGTGGCTGTGCCTGCGGCCGTGCCGCACACGTGCCTCACTGGCGGAGGCTGTGGCAGTGGAAGTTTGACGCACGGCGCTCGAGCCACACTGGCGGCGACCCGTGCGGGCGGCCGTGCCGCACTCGTGCATCACGGGTGGAGGTTGTGCGGTAAGAATATAGTTTTCAACAGTGTAGGTTTTATTTTAGCACCGTGCGGTGTTGGGAACACCGCCGCACGGCCCCGGAATTGTGCGTTCTCACGAGTGCCCGGTCTATGGCGGCAGATTCTTTCCGTTTCGCCGCCAATGACCGCAGACTCGTGAGACAGGCCTTTTTTTTTTTTAATATATTTTTATTTTATTAGAAGTATATACAATTGTATACAATCATATTTTCATAATACCTTTTATGTACAGCTTCTTATTTTAAAAAAAATTTGAAATAAAGAAGAAAAAGAAATAAGTTAGGTAATGAAAAATAGAAAAATGTGAGATATATAGTGTGTGAAAAAGAAAAATAAAGAATGAAAAAAGAAAGTTGAGACATAGAAAATAGAAGAAAGAGAATAAAAGAAGAGAAGAGAAGAAAAGAAAATAGAAGGAGATCATTTATAATCTTGACCATCCGCAGTCACGGATTAGCTTTTACACCTGTTTTGCACCATATGTTTCCAAAAAGACGACAAATGGAGACCAACTCGTTATGAATTGGTCAAATTTATCTATTAGGAGGAATCGCATTTCCTCAAGATGTGCGGTATCCAACATACTTGCAATCCACATTTTGAGCGTTGGTATTGGTGTATTTTTCCAAAATTTCAATATTCATTTTTTTGCTATTATTAAACCATAATTAAAAATTGACTTTTCAGATGAGCTCAATTTGTTCCCGTCTTCCATTACCCCAAATATAATCAATTCATTATTGGGTTCCATTTTTGTCTTAAATAATTTTGTAAATATTTCGAAAATATCACTCCAAAATCCATGAAGTTTTATGCAAGAAACAAAAGAGTGTGTTATAGTTGCGTCTTGGGTTAAACATTTATCGCAAATGGGCGATATATTTGGATAAAATTTATTTAATCTTGTTTTTGAGTAATATAATCTATGTAAAATTTTAAATTGGATTAGGTTATGTCTTGCGTTAATCGAACACTTGTGAATGTATGTCAAATACTTTTCCCATGTAGCCTTCGTAATTTTTATCAATAATTCCCGTTCCCACTCTTCTCTAATTACTTCGGTCACAGGTAAATCTATATTTAAGATACTATTATATAAATATGATATTAATTTTTGTGTATCAGCTTTTATATTCATTACTTCTTCCAGTAAATCAGGAGTTATTTTTTGATATCCCTGTATGTAGAGAGAGAGGCCTTTAAGTGTGCTTTCTTGGCCATAGCTTTGATGTGGTTGGTCAAGGACAAATTGCGGGCGGTATTTATTCCTAAGAAGGTGAAGCTTTCGCTCGTATCTACTTTGGCGCCATCAATGTACACTGGTGGTATCATCTACAAACTTGTAGATTGAGTAGGATTGGTGTTTGGCTGCACAGTCATGTGTGTGTATGGGAAGGGGAATTAAAGTATTTGGCTTCCCCATTTCCACACTGACCTTTCTGTCTTGGGCCTCCTCCATTGTCGGAGTGAGACCAAACACAAATTGGAGGAACAGCACTGCTTGGATAACTTACACCCTAGCAGTATGAATCTTGATTTATCTAGCATCACATAACCTTGCTTCACCTCTCTCTCTCTGTCCCTCCCCCACCCAAGTCGTTGTGCTAGTTTCAAAGTTGTTCTATTGAGATTCATTGTCTGTAACTCATTTTCACCTAGCCCACAGCTGACAATGGCATGTTTCCTTTCTCATCGTTTCTTTTTTGCATATCTTTCATTCAACAGTGATTGACTGTATTATATACCGGCAATGGAAAATTTGAATTCATCCTTGCTGGCTCTTAACCGGCCCATTAACACAATAACACTCAAATAAACATATAATAATCAATAATACAATAAATTAGGTGAGCACAATAATGCAAAACCAAAGTCTGTAGTGAAACCAAAAGCACAGTAAATAGAAGATCATATTTGCGAGGAAAGAATTTGTGTTGTGCATGTTGTGTTGAGGGGGGGAGGAATCTCACTGCAACTTACCGAACAGTGAAAGGCCTGGATAGAGTGGGTGAGGAGAGGATGTTTCCACTAGTGGGAGAGTGTAGGACCAGAGGCCATAGCCTCAGAATGAAATGACGTACCTTTACAACAGAGATGAGGAGGAATTTATTTGGTCAGGGGTTAGTGAATCAGTAGAATTGATTGCCACAGATGGCTGTGAAGGACAAGTCAATGGATATTTTCTAAGGCAGGAATTGCAGATTCGTGATGGGTATAGGTGTCAGGGGTTATGGGGAGAAGGCAGGAGAATGGGATTGAGAGGGAAAGATAGATCAGCCATGATTGAATGGCGGAGTAGACTTGATGTGCCGGATGGCCTATTTCTGCACCCATCACTTATGAACTTATGTTCAAGAGTCTGGTGGTTGTTGGGAAGAAGCAGTTCTTGAACCTGGTGGCCATAGTTTTCAGGCTCCTGCAGTTTGTTTCCTGATCTGGATTCCATTGAGGTTTTGTTTTTAATTTAGTGAACTTAGATCAGAATTACCTACATATATTTATGTTAACTTTTATACAACACAATAGTTGTTTTAAAGTTCCTGACGAAAAACAACGCAATTGTTCAAATTTCAAGTGATCAGTGTGCTACTGTTTGCATCTGGGCTGTTGTCCCTTCCCAATTGGTCTGCCTGGGGTAAATACATTTGTTCACACATCGTGGCTGACAAACTAGAATCACTACAAACAGAGAAGGGTAAAAGAAGGGTTGCAAACTAATCCTCAGGCATTATTGTGTCCTACTTCCTATTTTATCAACCTGAATTTTGTTTTAAGACAGGTATATGTATATTGGCAAAAGAATGTTCTTGAATCTCAGCAAATGTGTGAACATCTTTAACCCGGGATGGATGCAGGTGAATAGGTAAAGTAATACGTTTCAAACCTGGCCATGTTCTCTCTTCTGACTAACATAATTAAACTCACAATTATTCTCTGCTAAACACTAGGACCAGGATCCAAGGTCCCATCTCCCCTTCCAAAGACATCTCCCCCAACTATAATTTGTACCCCAGACATGATGTATCCCTGACCGCAATCGCTCCCACTCAACAATGAACCTCTGGCCACATTCTTGCCCATGTTCTCTCTCCATATGGGCCTATTCCTTTCCCACAGACAACAAGCCACCCTATAGTCACAGTCCTTTCCATCCCAACCATAGATTTTTCTCTAAATGTAATTTTACTTCGGAGTCACGTGAGTGACTACGTGAAGAAGACCCATCAGGGCGCATGCACGTCATTATGTCGGTCGCATTGGCGCAGACAGGCTGGGAGGAACACAGTTCTCCAGCGGTAAGTTTAAAAAATCCTGCAGGTAAGTTTAAACTTACTTTTTCAGGTTGTCCGTTGCAGGAATCATTTTCCCAGGTTCCTACTGGACATGGGAAAATTCAGAGAAATCCAGTGGACCGCGGGGATGTCGGCTTCGGACCGCGGGAGTGCAGTAGCAGGCTGCCGGTGGGTTTTGCTGGTGGAGTCGCGGACAGAACGGTCCGCGACTCCCGATGTTTAATTCGGGCCGCGGGTTATTTGTAGACCGCGGGTTAAGCAAGCTGCGGTCACCATAGAGGTGGCTGTTAGGCTTGCTGTTTCGAGTCGCTGACAGGCAGGTCAGCGACTCCAGCAAAATGTTTTAAATAAGGGCCGCGGGGTTCTCTAGACCGCGGGGATACCGGCTACGGTCCGCGGTAAATTGAGGAGCCGGTGGCCGTCGGACTTCTTGAGAGAGTCGCTGACAGTAAGGTCAGCGACTCCCGAGGGGGGGTGCAGACTGAGCATGGTCGTCGGGTTACTACCCGGCTCATTGAGGAAGGACCCGACTTTGGCAGCCCATATGAGTTTGAACTATGTGGAGCCTGGCCAGGAGGGTCCCCTCTGTTATATGTGTATGTCCTCAGTGGAGAGGAGTAAGGCTCAGGGCTGCTTATCACTTCCTCAGTGGAGAGGAGTACAAAGGGTCAGTGTGTGGCTGACTCCAACCTCAACTCAGGAAGAGAGGTTAGTGGTTTATCAACCTTATGTGTCGCGGTGAAAAAGTAGCAATTTCTGCTAATTCTGAGGTTTCAGGTTGCCCTCCAAATTAAAGATGAACGCAATTTTGAGAAGCATTCAAAAGGGTAGACATTATAGTTACCACTTGGTCACATTGTGACTATTATACTGAGATAGATGATTATCATTTATTCAATTAAGGAGATGGGAAGCCGTGTAGAGCTGTATTATCAGTGAACTGTGGGAGTTACACCAGGTGGCGTCATAGTAATTGCTGCTCATTAAAACCAACTGAGCATGGTATCCTCCTTCCCCAAGACGCCGGTTTACTCATAGTAAAAGTAAATAAAGCCCAGGTTTAACTGGGATGGGCGTCTTCATTCACATAAAGGTCTTTGGCTATGACAAATATTGTTACGTTTGTTCCAGCATTTCCCACTATGTCTGATGTATGGGGGCCAGAGGCGCTCCAATTCTTCCCTATAGACTGCATTGGCATCGGGAAGGAGCACGATTTGGAGTCGCTAGCACGTGCAGCCTGTTTGGGGAAGGAGGATATCGAATTGCATGGCTAGTCCTGGCGGCTGCTGTAGGCAGTGACCTGATAACCCCAACTCAGAGTGAGTGCCAAGCCAGGGGTATCAATGTCAGACAACATTGCGTCTTGTTGCAATTCAAGAACGCTCCATTGTAAGGCATGTCAGGCAGCAACACCTAGTAAAGGGTTGCAAAAGTCCCCCCACTAAAGGGTCGGAGTGGTCGAGAGAGTGCTACAGGAGGATGCACATGTGCCTGAAGCAACACCTGATTGTAGGGTTGCCATTCCTCCCACTTGGTGCACCACAGTGGTTGAGATAGTGCTAAAATACATGCACACATGCCTAAGGTGACGCCTAGTAAAGGGTTGTCAAAATTTCTCCCACTCAAATGGCAGAGTGATCGAGAGAGTGCTACAGGAGTATGCACATGGGCCTGAAGCAACACCTGTTTGCAGGGCTGCCATTACTCCCACTCGGTTTCTCCGTAGTGGTCGAGATGGTGCTAAAATACATGCACACAGGCCTGGGGCAGCTCCTGTTGCAGGTTGCATAAGTCCTCCCACGTGGATGTATAGTGGATGAAGATGGAGCCACACACATATGTGATAAGATTGTGGGGAATGGAGTCGAACAACATGCTTGGTACAGAGGCATGTACAAGCAAATGGAGGAGATGGATGGTGATACCTGCTTCAGCTTCGATAAGTCCCACTCTAAAAGAGTGTCTAAGGTTAGTATGGATTAACTCCAAACAGGAATCCAAACATGGCTATGAGCCGGGATCCCATGCTGAATGCATGAGGGTAAGCAGTGGGTGTTTGCCTCTAAAATTGCTGCTCAGTCGCTGATTGCTGATCCATCCAGCCAAATCCAAATTAACACCTGACTATTTGGGTCGCAATTGATTCAATTAAGTGCTATGCCCAGGGAAAAAGGGTAGAGCTAATTGATAACTGTATCAAGCTACTTGAGGCATTAAGGATACATTCGGTTCATTATAATAGATCTATGCAGTTATCAGTAGACTATGCTAATTTGCAATGGTTTCACCATGTGTCCAGGAGTTATAGCAATGTAATGCTTGACCAGCCTTCCATGATTTTGCAGATGAATGTCAGTGCGCTCGGGTGGCATGTCACGGATACGAGTTTCAACTGTGGAGGCAGATGGACTGAGCAAGAGGCATCGCTTCTGCAGACATGGGCGATTAACTATTAAGAGGTTTTAAGGACAAGGCTTATTGCTCTAACAAATGTATCTGCATGTTCAGTTTCAGATTGACAATACAACGCAAGTGGCATATATAGTAATCACATTGGTGGAATCAAGTCGGTATTTTGTGACAGATTGGCTAATCAAATTTGGGCCTGGTGCATTGGAAAAGATATTTCAGCTATTTATCTACCATGTAGATTCTACATAGTAGCAGACGCCAAGTCACGAACTTTCCATGACAACATAGATTGAATGTTCAACAAGGAGGTGTTCAATAATATAGTACTTGTATATGAATGCCAGATATCGATTTGTTTTGCATCAAGGTCAACCATCAGATGCCTAAATAGGTTTCATGAGAACCTACCATTTTGCCTAATATGTCTGCAAGAAATCAAGCAGCATGCCACGTTGGGGGTGCTTGTAATACCTAATTGTCCGAATCAAGCATGGTTTCCTTTTGATGTTACAGTTAGGGATCCAACCTCTTTTTGGTGGTTCCCAAGCGTAGGAATTGACTGGAGCATCCGCTAACACGGGAAAGTCATCTGTTATGTGATTGTATTGACTTGTTAATTTGCAGGTTTTAAGAAGGCCATACCTGGAGCAAGGACTGTCTGGGTTTACGGTGGACATGCTCACTGTAGCCTGGAGAAAGAGTACTCAAAAGGGGTATATTACTTATGTAAAAAAATGGGAGCAATATTGTGTACAAAATAATATTGACTATAATACTACAGGTATTGTGGATATTTTAGAGTTCCTGTTGACCCTCTATGATGATGAGGGGCTCAGTTATAGCACCATTAATACAGCTTTAAGTGCTTTGTCATCCTGTGGGTTGGATGGGGTCAGGAAAGATCCTGTTGAGTTTCATCATATCATAGCTGGATTGATGAAAGGAATTTTAACTCTAAACCTCCTAAACCCAGGTATATGGCGATCTGGGATGTTTGCGGTCCGCAAGATGTTTCGATAGTAGGTTCCTGGCATGTCTCTGAATTTGCCAAACTAATCATGAAAGGGGTTATGCTCTTGGCATTGGTTCAGCATAGCAAGTGCAGATTTTGGGAAAAAACGTCTGCTAGACAGGATGGAAGTTGCTGAAGAGAATGTTATGTTATATAATTGCATACTGCTTAAGCAGAGCAGGCCAGGTGTCACAGGTTTGTTAAAATTGTGTTTCAGCATAACCTACTGATCCATGTTTATGTGTAATGGCACATTTATTTTCATTATATTAAAGCTATAAAGATCTTAAGGAATGTGGAAACAGCATTGTTTATCAGTTACATGAAGCCACACAGGAGAGTGTCAGTGCAGACTATCTCAAGTTGGTTTAAAGCAAATGTTGATTAAGGCAGGTATTAACACTGAAGTGTATATATCCTTTTTCCACTAGTGCAGCAGCAACGTCATCGGCTAGGACGATGGATGTTCACAACGGCCATATTTTATAGGTGCCGGGTGGTCAAATGAATTTTTTTTTTTTTTTAATTTACCATCGGCCGATTGCCGATCGGAGAGAGGCTGTTTACAAATTCAGTATTAAGTCCTGTTTAGTTCCTCTGGGATAGACGGGTTACTGTTTGTTTTGATTATTCAAATCAATTGTTATTGCATGATATTACCATTTCATGTTTAACGCATTGTTGATTGTTTCTCATCGAAAGTCAATCAATGCAGTGAGGCCTGGATTTGGATCTGCGGCATAAAATCACAGAGCTTTGAAATCTTCACGTAGTCACTCACGTGATTCCGAAGTAAAATAGTAAGATTAAACGAGAACTTACCAGTTTGAAGTTTGATCTTATTTTATGAGGAGTTACGTTGGTGATTACGTGCCCGCCACGCCCAACCCCCTCTTATAAAAAAGGTCATATGGTAGTTCTCATGTTGCTCATCTTAATATGTTACTTCAATTATTGTGTTGTCTGTGATTTCATACCGCTGCTTTGAAGATTGACGCGCATGCGCCCTGACGGGTCTTCTTCACGTAATCACCAACGTAACTCCTCATAAAATAAAGATCAAACTTCAAACTGGTAAGTTCTCGTTTAATCTTACTATTCCTATTCATATTTCTTTAAGAATCAAAATGAGGCCATTTGACCCTGCAAGTCTATGCCGGCTCTAAGAAAAATCATGTCAGTCCCATTCCGTTGCCTTGTAGCCTATTTTCTCACACATACCCAACAGCACTCTCCCAGATTCTCCTACTACCCAACTAGGGACAATAAACCCAAGAACCTGCACATCTTTGAGATGTAGGAGGAAACTGCAGCTCCTTCGGGAAACCCATTGACATGGAGAAAGTACAAACAGCAGATAGACACCAGAGTTCAGTGTCAAACTCGCTTCACAGTAATAGTGAGGTTACCCTTCATCAATAGATAATGCTGATCCCTTCATCAATACATATTCAGTAAAATTCCCATTGGAATGGTGTATGACTAACACAAATGCTTTAAAATTGGCATGACTGAACAAATTATTTTTCAACTCAAGTGCTTTCCTCACTAAAGCATGAATATCACAAGAACGAAACCATATAGCTCTTGAACTGGCAGAATAGAGTCGGCTGAAGAAATATCATGCACACTGCTGCCAAGTATCAAATAAGGGGAGTTCAGGCATGGAAAGGTTTTTACAGAACTGAACTTGCACAGAAAAATAACCGCAGTGAAACTAATTGGTGTGAAAGTTTGAAGATTACACCACTGACTATCTGATACCTCACCTCTAACAGTGGTCCTGTTGGCATGGATTCCACATTGACTTTTCTGGAACTTGAACCCTTAACTGAGTTCAGAATGCATCCAAGGGAGGCGCAGTCACACAGACCAGAGTGAAGCTCTGTTACTGCAGTTTATCTGCAGTCTGTTTTGCAGAAGCTTTACATTTTCTCAGAATGGGTACAAAGTGATAGGACAAGTGATCATGAGCCTGCAAAGTACATTGAAACAAGGAATCGCAGATGCCTTACAAAAAAAGACAAAGTGCTGGAGTAACTCAGTGGGTCAGGCAGCATCTCTGGAGATGACGCTTTGGGTTGAGACCAGGCACATGCTGTGAGTAAATACTCAGGGTAGGCACTGGGCAGTCAGTCGACCTTTAAAAAAGGTTAAAAATGCACATGCCCAGGGGGAAAAAAATTGTAAAATCGCACATGCGCAGATCGGTCCTTTAGGCAGTCAGTCGACTTTAAAAAAATCTTTTAAAAACGTGCATGCGTAGACTGGTCTCCTCACCTGTGGGCATGCGCAGCACCTTGCGCGCCGTCCACAGTGCAAAGGCAGGATTTCAGCTACCTTTATTGCCCATTGTCAGTGAAGGCTTGAAGCCGCGTCCACGGCACGTGAGTCGAACATAGTTACGCATATTACACGTACTGCAGATGAAAGGCACGGGAGAATTATGCCTACCTAAGATCGATTATTAAAATAATAACCATTTAATAATAAATACTGAATTTACTAAATGAATTGTAAATCTTTACTAATTATATTTAATAATTACCTTTTTATAATTTTAGTCAGGGTAGGCACTGCCTACCTTGCCTACCCTGACAGCGCATGCCTGGTTGAGACCCTTCCAGTAATGGTTGTAATTCTCAATGAGTTGCACCTGATCTAAAGAACTCAGACCATTGAATAGAATGCCTTTTCTTTTCATGGATCTTAATTCTACAGGTACGAACAGTGGTGAACAGAAGACTTCAACACGGTCTTGTCAAATCATGAAATTTCTTTCTGCTTTGCTGTTCTGTGTGGCGATTATCACACCTGTAGGTGATGGCTGTAACAACCTATTCCTCTGCTGCCAAGCTCATCTTATCATGGGCATGGTCCCCTCATAATCAGCACATTCCTCTTGACAAACAGCTCATTGACCGGACCTAGATGACCCTTTGAGCATATAAACGAGCAGTTCAAGTCTCCCTTACAGTTTTCTTTCTCATGGCAGCCAAGGTGTTTGTTGCTGCTGTTTTCCTGCTGTGGGACTGTGTCTTTAAGAACTAGCATTCTTTGAACATAGTGCAACAGTGTCGAGAGATGAGCAAAATTGTGTAAAGGACCATCAGAAATTGCACAGCTTCTGAGTTAGTGAGAGATACTGCATGGAAACCAGCCCTTCGGCCCACCATATCTGCGCCCTCCAATGATCACCTATGTAGTCGTTCTATCCTGCACACTAGGGACAATTAGCAGAAGCCAATCGACCTTCAAACCTGCACGTCTTTGGAGTGTGGGAGGAAACTGCAGCACCCAGAGAAAACCCACGCGGTCACAGGTAGAAAGTACAAATTGTACAGACAGCACCTGTTGTCAGGATTGAACCCGGGTCACTGGCACTGTAAGGCAGCAGCTCTACTGCTGTGGCACTGTTCCACCACTAGTTCTTGTTTCTCAGTGTAAATCACCCTAATGCCACATCATGTCATATTTTGTCTAAATTTGTGAATTTATTTGTGGCTTGATAAAGCATTAGCATTAATGCGGCCACATTTCAGTGCCACAAAAAACAAATGCAATCCAATTTCTTGGCATCAGATTTCTTGCCGCTCAATTATGTGATCTGCACTGGAAGAGTCATTAGGAACCCTGGCCTTTAGCAAGGTGAGGGAGAAGGAAGCCTGCGTACTGGAATTATGAATTTCTTTGGACTCTCTTTGATTGCACTGAGGATTTCTGCTTTTACACTAGTATTATTGTTATTTTATTGAACTTAAAAATATATATTTTATAGTATATATGGGTCTGTGTTACTGCTGCAAGTAAGGATTACATTTTTCTATGGTTGGACCATTAAACACACTTGATTTGTTATTAATTATATCTCTGAGTTCCCTTCTTCAGACAGTTCATGACAGTCCAGCTATTCATTCTGCAATAGATGACGAGGATTCATGGATCCTTGCTACAGAGGAGTAGTAATTGCTCCTTGGGGTAGGGATCAGATTTCATAAGGTCATAAGGCCATAAGTGATAGGAGCAGAATTAGGCATTTGACCCATCAAGTCATTCAATCATGGCTGATCTACAATCCCTCCTGACTCCATTGTCCTGCCTTCTCCCCATAACACTGGACACCCGTAATAATCAAGAATCTATCTATCTGCCTCCTCATCTTCCTAAAGGAACATCCTTTAATCCTGAGGCTATGGCCTAGACTCTCCCACTAGTAGAAACATCCTCTCACATCCACTCTATCCAAGCCTTTCACTATTTGGTAAGTTTCAATGAGGTCCCCCCTCACCCTTCTAAACTCCAGCAAATACAGGCCCAGTGCCATCAAATACTCATCATATGTTAACCCACATTCCTGGGATCGTTTTGTAAACCTCCTCTGGACCCTCTCCAGAGCCAGCACATCATTCCTCAGATATGGTGCCCAAAATTGCTCACAATACTCCAAATGCGGCCTGACCAGTGCCTCAGCATTACATCCCTGCTTTTGTTCTAGCCCTCTTGTAATAAATGCTAGCATTGCACTTGCCTTCCTTACTACTGATTCGACTTACAAATTGACTTTTTTGGAATCCTGCACCAGCACTCCCACGTCCCTTTGCAGCTCCGATTTCAGGATTCTCTCCCCATTTAGAAAATACTCTGCCTGTATTCCAACTACCAAAATGCATGACTCCACACTTTGCTACACTATATTCCATCTGCCACTTCTCTGCCCACTCTCCCAACCTGTCCAAGTCCTTCTGCAGAGTCCCTGCTTTCTCTACACTACCTGCCCCTCCACCTATTTTTGTATCATCTGCAAACTTGGCCACAAAGCCTTCAATCCACTCATCCACCTCATTAATATACAACGTGAAGAGTAGCGGCCTCAGCACCGACCCCTGTGGAACTCCGCTAGTCACTGGCAGCCAACCAGAAAATGCCCCAACCAATAAAAGCCTTTATTGACACTTTTTGCCTTCTGCCATCCAGCCAACCTGATATCCATGCTAGTAACTGCCCTTTGATAGCATGGACTCTCATCTTCCTTACTAGCCTCACATGTGGCACTGTCAAAGGCTTTCTGAAAATCTAGGTAAACAACATCCACTGACTCTCTTTTGTCTGTCCTGCTATTTTCAGATGCTAAGAATTCCAGCAGATTTGTCAGGCAAGACCTCCCCTTCACAAAACCATGCTGACTTTGGCCTATTTTATCATGAACTTCTAAGTTACCTCATCCTTTATAATGGACTCTAAAATCTTACCAAGCTCTGAAGTCAGACTAACCGGCCTATAGTTTCCATTATTCATAAAACCATGCTGACTTTGGCCTATTTTATCATGAACTTCTACGTAACCTCATCCTTTATAATGGACTCTAAAATCTTACCAACCACTGAAGTCAGACTAACCGGCCTATATTTTCCATTATTCTGATTTGCTCCCTTCTTGTACAGCGGGTAATATTGTCAATTTTCCAATCGTCTGGAAACACTCCTGCCTAGCGATTCTTGAAATATCACTATTAATGCCTCTATAATCTCTAAAACCACCTCATTTCAGAACCCAAAGGTTCAGTCCATCTGGTGCAGATGATCGATCCACCTTCAGCCTTTTCAGCTTCCCAAGCATCTTCTCCCTAGTAATAGCCACTCCACTAACTTCCACCCCCTGACTCTCTTGAATTTCAGGCACGTCACTGGTGTCTTCCAATGTGAAGACTGATGCAAAAATATTAAGCAATTCCTCTGCCATTTCCTTATTCTCCATTATCACTTCTCCTGCTTCATTTTCCAGCGGTCCAATGTCCACTCTTGTCTCTTTATTTAACTGAAGAAACTCATGCTATCCTCTGTTATATTATTAGCTAGCTTACCTTCGTATTTCATCTTTTCTCCCCGTATTGCTTTTTTAGTTACCTCGGTACAGTGAAAAGCTTTTGTTGCACGCTAACCAGTCAGCGGATAGACAATACATGATTACAATCAAGCCATTCACAGTGTACAGATACATGATAAGAGAATAACGTTTAGTGCGAGATAAAGCCAGTAAAGTCCAAGGGTCACCAATGAGATAGGTCATAGTTCAGGGCTGCTCTCCACTTGCAGTAGCATGGTTTAGAACTTGGAGGACCAATGGGACTGTTTCTATGACCTCGTACCCACATTTTATTTTAGGATCCAGGTGTGCTGATTCATAAGTTCAAAGCTGTGCTGCCTACCTTCCCACATGACACACAGATATGAGCTGGCAGTAATTGCCACCAGCGAGTCAGATGATCTAACCCAATAAACCTGCAATAAAGCAACCTCATACTTCATCAGATGAATGTTAAAATCTGGCATGTGATTGATTAAATATGCAATTTTGCTTGTCAGTATCTGAGGCCAAGACATTTTGATTTCAAATTGGTGTCCTGGAGGGAAGTTAGAAGTTGACATAATGTTGACAGTGCATCGCTTTGTGGAAGTGGTCGCTTTCATTTTCAAAAGTGATATTGGCATTAAAAAAGAAAAAGTTTATCAGATTTTGATAAAAACAGTATTAAGCATTTGTATTTAAAAATAAATATGCAATATACAGGCATTTTATTCAATTGCTGGAGGCATTTTCCTGATAAATTAAAGCCTGATCGAGTTCAATTACCCAAGTGCCATTTCACAGAACTTTGTCATTGTTAATCAACACTTGCTGAATCAGATTAGTTGAAACATTCAGGAAGATGTGGAAATTAAGCTTCTATTTGGCTCTGAGCAATGCCTGTGTCAATTCCTCCGACACGTGTCGAGTTACAGTTGCCCCTGTCCTTGCCCTGCTGCTACACCAGTTTAAGAGGCTGTCCTCTCTGCCACACATGATGTTCATCATTATAGAATAAACGCTATACAGAGAGACTTGTGTACAACATAATTGCAGCTCCTTTTAAAGGAGTGGAGAGGGAATCAACAGTATTGTTATGATCGATATTGCATTTTTCAACTAGTCTACATATATATTTCTCTTTACACCTATTGATTCTGTTATATATCTTGAATAAATAAAGGAAGATGTCTTCAGAACCTCAGCAGTATATTGTCAATGAGGTTGGGAAAGATTTGGATGCTCGTTAGCAGGCTATGTTTACAGTATCTGTTTAATAGTGTGTCATTTACGATGAAACTCATGCTCAAGATTATACTTGAGTGATTGAAGGGGAGCTTTAACTCCAGCAACTGGCAGCACAGTGGTGCAGCGGTAGAGTTGCTGCCTTACAGCAAAAGAGACCTGGTTTGATCCTGAACACAGATCCTTTTCAGAACGTAAGGAGTTTGTACGTTCTCCCCGTTACCTGCATGGGTTTTCTCTGGGATCTCTGTTTTCCTCCCATACTCCAAAGACGTACAGATTTGTAGGCTAATTCTCTTGGTATAAATGTAAATTGTCCCGAGGATAGTGTAAGCGTGTGGGGATCACTGGTCGGCGCGGACGTGGTGGACTGAAGGGCCTGTTTCCGCTTGGTATTTCGAAACTAAACTAAGCTGCTTACTTGGTGTCCACCACACTTTCAAAGACTATATATGAGCACATTTTGTCTCTCAACTGCACACTGTATTTTGCAGCATTTTGCAGCTGGAAAAAGTCATAGTGATAAAGCGTGAAAACAGGCCCTTCGGCCCAACTTGCCCACACCGGCCATCATGTCCCAGCTGCACTAGTCCCACATGCCCGCATTTGGTCCATATCCCTCCATGTACCTGTCTAACAGGACATCTAGTGGATATAATAGTGGAACAAAATACAAAATAATCATTTTTCAGGTCACTCAAATAATTCAACAATACACTTCCCAGCATCAATGATCCATATATAACCATATAACCATATAACCATAACAGCACGGAAACAGGCCATCTCGGCCCTTCAAGTCCGTGCCGAACATTAAATTTTTTTTTTTTTTTTTTTTTTTAAATTAAAAATAAAATACTTCCCCCTAGTCCCATCTACCTGCACTCAGACCATAACCCTCCATTCCTTTCCCATCCATATACCCATCCAATCTATTTTTAAAGGATAACATCGAACCTGCCTCCACCACTTCCACTGGAAGCTCATTCCACACAGCTACCACTCTCTGAGTAAAGAAGTTCCCCCTAATGTTCCCCCTAAACTTCTGTCCCTTAATTCTCAAGTCATGTCCCCTTGTTTGAATCTTCCCTACTCTCAATGGGAAAAGCTTATCCACGTCCACTCAGTCTAACCCGCTCATAATTTTAAAGACCTCTATCAAGTCCCCTCTTAACCTTCTGCGCTCCAAAGAATAAAGACCTAACTTGTTCAACCTTTCTCTGTAACTTAGTTGCTGAAACCCAGGCAACATTCTAGTAAATCTCCTCTGTACTCTCTCTATTTTGTTGACATCCTTCCTATAATTAGGCGACCAAAATTGTACTCCATACTCCAGAATTGGCCTCACCAATGCCTTGTACAATTTTAACATTACATCCCAACTTCTATATTCAATGCTCTGATTTATAAAGGCCAGCACACCAAAAGCTTTCTTTACCACCCTATCTACATGAGATTCCACCTTCAGGGAACTATGCACAGTTATTCCTAGATCCCTCTGTTCAACTGCATTCCTCAATTCGCTACCATTTACCGTGTATGTCCTATTTTGATTTGTCCTGCCGAGATGTAGCACCTCACATTTGTCAGCATTAAACTCCATCTGCCATCTTTCAGCCCACTCTTCCAAATGGCCTAAATCTCTCTGTAGACTTTGAAAATCTACTTCATTATCCACAACACCACCAATCTTAGTATCATCTGCATACTTACTAATCCAATTTTCCACACCTTCATCCAGATCATTGATGTACATGACAAACAACAGTGGACCCAACACAGACCCCTGAGGCACCCCACTAGTCACCGGCCTCCAACCTGACAAACAGCCATCCACCATTACTCTCTGGCATCTCCCATTCAGCCACTGTTGAATCCATCTTGCTACTCCACCATTAATACCCAACAATTGAATCTTCTTAACCAACCTTCCATGAGGAACCTTGTCAAAGGCCTTACTGAAGTCCATATAGACAACATCCACTGCTTTACCCTCATCAATTTCCCTAGTAACCTCTTCGAAAAATTCAAGAAGATTAGTCAAGCATGACCTTCCAGGCACAAATCCATGTTGACTGTTCCTAATCAGACCCTGCTTATCCAGATGCTTATATATATTATCTTTAAGTATCCTTTCCATTAATTTGCTCACCACTGATGTCAAACTAACAGGTCTATAATTGCTAGGTTTACTCTTCGAACCCTTTTTAAACAACGGAACAACATGCGCAGTACGCCAATCCCCCGGCACTATTCCCGTTTCTAATGACATTTGAAATATTTCTGTCATAGCCCCTGCTATTTCTACACTAACTTCCCTCAATGTCCTAGGGAATATCCTGTCAGGACCTGGAGACTTATCCGTTTTCATATTTTTCAAAAGTGTCCGCACCTCCTCTTCTTTGAATCTCACAGTTTCCATTGCTACTCTGCTCGTTTCCCTTACCTCACATAATTCCATATCCTTCTCCTTCGTGAATACCGAAGAAAAGAAATTGTTCAATATCTCCCCCATCTCTTTTGGCTCTGCAGATAGCTGTCCACTCTGACTCTCTAATGGACCGATTTTATTCCTTGTTATCCTTTTGCTATTAATATAGCTGTAGAAACCCTTTGGATTTACTTTCACCTTACTTGCCAAAGCAACCTCATATCTTCTTTTAGCTTTTCTAATTTCTTTCTTAATATTCTTTTTACATTCTTTATACTCCTCAAGCACCTCATTTACTCCATGCTGCCTATAATTATTGTAGATCTCTCTCTTTTTCCGAACCAAGTGTCCAATTTCCCTTGAAAACCATGGCTCTTTCCATTTTTTACTATTTCCTTTCAACCGAACAGGGACATAAAGATTCTGTACTCTTAAAATTTCACCCTTAAATGTCCTCCATTTTTCTTCTACATCCTTCCCATAAAACAACATGTCCCAATTCACTCCTTTTAAATCCTTTCGCATCTCCTCAAAGTTAGCCTTTCTCCAAACAAAAATCTCAACCCTAGGTCCAGTTCTGACCCTCTCCATAATTATATTGAAACTAATGGTATTGTGATCACTGGACCCGAAGTGCTCCCCGACGCATACCTCCGCCACTTGCCCTGTCTCATTTCCTAACAGGAGGTCCAGCACTGCCCCTTCTCTAGTAGGTACCTCTATGTATTGCTGCAAAAAACTATCTTGCACACATTTTACAAACTCCAAACCATCCAGCCCTTTTACAGAATGTGTTTCCCAGTCTATGTGTGGAAAATTGAAAACTCCCACAATCACTACCTTGTGCTTACTACTAATATCTGCTATCTCCTTACATATTTGCTCTTCCAATTCTCGCTCCCCATTTGGCGGTCTATAATACACCCCTATAAGTGTTGCTACACCTTTCCCATTTCTCAGTTCCACCCAAATAGCCTCCCTAGACGAGCCCTCTAATCTATCCTGCCAAAGCACTGCTGTAATATCTTCCTTGACAAGCAATGCATCACCCCCACCTCTTGCCCCTCCAATTCTATCACCCCTGAAGCAACGAAATCCTGGAATATTTATTTGCCAATCACAGCCCTCCTGCAACCATGTTTCACTGATCACCACAACATCATACTTCCAGGTGTCAATCCAGGCTCTAAGCTCATCCACCTTTCTTACAATGCTCCTAGCATTAAAATATACACATTTAAGAAACCCACCACCACTTATTCTCTGTTTATTATCTTTTTCTTCTTTCTCCCCTACATTTTGGGTCCGAGTGCTTCCCTTCTCTGCCTCCTGCCTCCCACATTTTCCACTAGCTTTCTCTATTTGAGTCCCTCCCCCCAACCGTTCTAGTATAAAGTCTCCCCACCATTGCACCAAGTCTCCTTGCACCATTGACGCAGCTCCTGACATTAGGCACTCCTGGGATAAGCAAATGACTTATCTTCATCTAAAGCTACCCATCCCCTCACTCGGCTCAGCCTCTGGCTTTGGAAAGGAGAGGGCAGCAGTTGGTGGCTAGAAGCATCATGCACCCTCTCCCTGTGTGCAGGCCTTATGAATTTGCTCTGAAACAAAGGCTTGTAACACCAGACCATAGGTTTGCAGATACAGTCAGCAAGGTAAAACTACTGCTCCTATTTACTAAAGAGAATATTGAATGAGATTAAGACACTTGGCTGTAAAATATCATTAATTTCATGGAACAAGTTAATTTTACTCAGCTTTGAAATGATCAAAATTAAAACACAAACTGCCCTCTGAAAAAATCTGATCATAACTGATGCCTCTTAACTTTGCAAACTGTCCATAGGATCATGGCACAGGGATACAGTCAAGTGGCATGAGGGGTGGGCGAGCCAAACTGGAAAAGAGAAATGTAGCAGACATAAGGGATAGCATAGTTAGAGGTACAGACATGACTCTCTGCTGGGGATAAGGCTGTCTTTTCTGGGCTGGAGAAGAATGGAGTGGGAGGGGAGGATTCAGTTGTTGTGTTTCATGGAGGCATACTGTGTGGAGAATATTGTGATGTTGCATGTGAATATAAATGGACTGAGTGACTGAGTGAAAAAATGAGAATGGGTTTGATGTGGGGAAGTGTGTGGTTAGGAATTGTAAGTCATGCCCTTTGGTAAGAGGAATCAAAAGGCAAATTATTGACTAAATGAAGAGAAACTGAATATGAGGTCCAAGTGGAATCTTCTGGTGTATGAATCACAAAAGAGAACTAGCTTGTCAAACAAGTAGTTACGAAGACTAACAACATGTTGGCCTTTATTGTGAAGGGGTTAGCGCTTAAGGATTGGGAGGTTTTGTTACAATGGAACAGGGTGTTGTTGAAGCCAATCTGGAATACTGCACACAGTTTTGGTCCCATTGCTGAAATAAAATGATACAGTAGCATTGGAGGCAGTCCAAAGGAAATTCATCAGGTTCATTCCTGAGATGAGAGAGTTGTCCTCTTAAGAGAGGCTTGACAGTATTAGTCTATATTCCTTTGAATTTAAATTAAATTCCTTTAAAGTAAAATTAATAAGATCCTCAGGGGCTTTGACAGGGTGAATGTTGGGGTGTTTTTACAAGTGGGAGAGTAACTAACAAGGAGAAAAAGCCACAAAGAGGCCGATTGTATAAAATTGAGGTGCATAGAAATTTTTTCTTCCAATGGGAAGATAATGCTTGCGATCCTCTGCCCCTGAGGGTGGTGGTGATCAGATCATTAGATATATTTAAGGTGGAGAAAGGCAAATATTTGAAACATCAAGGGTTTGAGGGTGATTATGAACTGATGAGTGTGGAATTGAGGTCAGCATGGCTCAGCTTTTCTCATATTAAATAATGGGGCAGGCTATATGGGTGATGGTGGCACACTTCTACTCTTATTTACTTGTATACTTTGCAAAAGTTGTATTGGATATGGTCAATTTTTGATATTAAAATGCTGCTTATCAGTAACACTATATTTAGCTAATTCAATTCTAGATTTTATTATGTGACAAAATATTTCAATGTCAAAAGAGTGTACTTAATATCTCGAGTGCCCCAAGGAAATAGATTAAATCACATGTGTGAGATGCAGATAAATCCGACAAGACATCAGAAAAGTAAGAGTGAAGAGATCAAAGGGGAAAATAGTTATAGACTAATGTTAAAGCATTTTACTCGCTGCATGGAGCCAACATTGTTACTTGGTTCAGTTTTCTTCATTAAGTTTGAGGGAAACTGTGAAACTCTGCCTGAGGCACTGAAAACGGATTGGTTTCATACAATGGTTTTTTTCTAATTTTCTTGCTTGATTGCTCATCGACAGAATCTATAAATGCTGCAGGCACACAATGGATTTCTCTAATGAAATGTTGTATAAATTGCTGATCCATTAACTGCTGTATTATCTTCTCATTACCAACCTTATATTGCTACAATCAAAACTAGAACCCACCAGAATGGCAATAAAAGAATAAATGCCCAATGTTTTAGTTACTCTGTTACATCCTAGATATCCATAGGTACTTGAGGCAGAAAACAAATACAACATACCAAATGTACGAAGTTTAGCTAGGTAGCATATGTATTAACATTCAGATTAAATGTTTTCATGAGACATAAGATCATAAGACTTAGAAGTAGGCCATTTGGCCCATCGAGTCTGCTCCACCATTCAACCATGGCTGATCTATTTTTCCCTCTCAACCCCATTCTCCTGCCTTCTCCCAATGTTAATCCTGGCTGAATTGGAGAGGCTAGGACTTTAAAATGGGGTAAAAGCTTCAGGGCTGCAGGGAGATTTGGTCAATTTGGAATTGCTCTCTGCAGAACTGGGACAAGCTGCAGAGTGGTGCCAGTGTGTCTAGAGCCTAGATACATGTTGCAAGAAAATAATAAGAACATCTGCAGACCCTGTCAATTAGGTTCAAAATGCATAGAATGGATTGGATGGCTGCAAACCAGACATACACCTTGTAAATAATTGTAAATAATGTTGCAGAGTTCTACTTTGTCGAGTATTGATTGGATGAGGTATTGAGCCTTGTCTGGGTTTCTTGCAGATCAGGTTAATGTTTCTAAATTGGCTTCCTTGAGAAGTCCTGTTTGAATACAATGTATTAAGCTGCTGTATTATTAGGTTAGGGAAATGTCTGTTATGTGTGGGGTTAATTGATATCTGTAATTGGATTGTTCAGAGACCACCCCCATGTGGTTTGGCGCCTTGAGTTCCCGGGACCTAAAAAAGTCCTCTGCTAAGAGGTCCAGCATCGATCTTCTGGGAGAGCGCTTGGGACTATGTGACCTTCTGGAGTGTCTCTGTTTGAGCGAGGCCTAGAGGGCTTGATCAGGCAGATACGAGGATCAAACCCGCGGTGGGATAGGTACAGTAGTTGAACTGTAATTGTGTTTTGTCAAAATGAAGATTAGTTGTTCAAGTGCTTGATTCAGTGATTTTGTTCTGAAACTAGACTGGGGGCAATTTACGAGCAATTTACACCGTAACCTTTGTCACCCTTGCTAATCATGAACCTATCAATCTCTGCTTTAAAAATACCCAAACGTGTCAACAGGAAGGAACAGAGACCCTGTAGAAAAGAAATTAAAGAGAAAGGATTAAGAGATAGAACCTAAAGAAGAAAAAATGAGAAAGAAGAGAAAAGAGAAAAACAAGTACTTTATTATGAGCATCGCGCAAATGGGATATACCAACTCGCCACCTTTCATTTTGTTCTGAAACTAGACTGGGGGCAATTTACGAGCAATTTACACCGTAACCTTCGTCACCCTTGCTAATCATGAACCTATCAATCTCTGCTTTAAAAATACCCAATAACTTAGCCTCCACAGCTGTCTGTGGAAATTAAATCCACAGATTCACAGACCACTGGCTGAAGAAATTCCTCCTCATCTCCATTCTAGTACGACCTTCAATTCTGAGGCTCTGTCCTCTGTTCTAGATTTTAAAAAAAAATGTTTTTATTTATTAGAAGTAATGTACATTACAGTGATATATATATATATATTTTTATTTTATTTTATTTATTAGAAGTACATTAAATTACAACAAATTACATTAGTACTCATCACGTATATCTTATTACAATTAATGTACTCCGTCATTTAAAAAAAACTAATAAAGAGAAAAGGTTGAAATTAAGAGAAAAGAGAAAGTGAAGGAAAATAGTGAAGGTGTAAAAACGTGTCAACAGGAAGGAACAGAGACCCTGTAGAAAAGAAATTAAAGGGAAAGAATTAAGAGATAGACCCTAAAGAAGAAAAAATGAGAAAGAAGAGAAAAGCGAAAAACAAGTACTTTATTATGAGCATCGCGCAAATGGGATATGCCAACTCGCCACCTTTCATCCCCCTTTACCTGACATCGGTACTTTTTAAAGTACTTTTGCACCTTATGCTTGTAATAGTTCTATAAATGCAGACCACGTCAGATGAAAGTGATCTGATTTACCTGCCAGGAGGAGTCTTATCTCTTCTAGGTGTAATGTTTCAAACATATTTGAAATCCACATGTTTATAGTTGGTATTGGAGCGTTTTTCCAGAATTTTAGGATAAGCTTTTTTCCAGTTATTAACCCGTAATCAACTAATTTCTTTTGAAACACATTTGGTTCAGGGCTATCTTCTGTTGTTCCGAAGATAATCCATTCTGCTTTTGGTGTCAGTTTTATTTTAAATAATTTTGTAAAGATTTCAAAAATTTCAATCCAAAATGTTTGAATTTTTGTACAAAAAACAAATGAGTGCGCTATGGTAGCTTCTTGAGATTGACATTTATCGCAAATAGATGATATATTGGGGAAAATTTTATTAATTTTAGTTTTTGAACAATATAATCTGTAAAATTTTGAATTGTATTAAAGTGTGTCTTACATTAATCGAGCATTTATGCACATTTAATAAATGTTCATTCCACCTTTCCTTTGAAATTTTAATAGCTAATTCTTGTTCCCGGTCTCTTCTAATACCTTCCGTAGTTGGTATTTCTACATTTAAGATAATATTATACAAATACGATATTAAGTTTGCTGATTCAGCTTTTATCTGCATTGCTTCATCCAGTACATCTGGTGGGATGTTATAATGATCTTTTGTATATTTTTTCAGATAATCACATATTTGATTATCTGAAAACTGGGGGCAATTTACGAGCAATTTACACCGTAACCTTTGTCACCCTTACTAATCATGAACCTATCAATCGCTGCTTTAAAAATACCCAAACGTGTCAACAGGAAGGAACAGAGACCCTGTTGAAAAGAAATTAAAGAGAAAGGATTAAGAGATAGACCCTAAAGAAGAAAAAATGAGAAAGAAGCGAAAAGAGAAAAACAAGTACTTTATTATGAGCATCGCGCAAATGGGATATACCAACTCGCCACCTTTCATTTTGTTCTGAAACTAGACTGGGGGCAATTTACGAGCAATTTACACCGTAACGTTTGTCATCCTTGCTAATCATGAACCTATTAATCTCTGCTTTAAAAATACCCAATAACTTAGCCTCCACAGCCGTCTGTGGAAATTAATTCCACAGATTCACGGACCACTGGCTGAAGAAATTCCTCCTCATCTCCATTCTAGTACGACCTTTAATTCTGAGGCTCTGTCCTCTGTTCTAGATTTAAAAAAAAAATGTTTTTATTTATTAGAAGTAATGTACATTACAGTGATATATATATATATATATTTTTAATTTTATTTATTAAAAGTACATTAAATTACAACAAATTACATTAGTACTCATCACGTATATCTTATTACAATTAATGTACTCCGTCATTTTTTTTAAACTAATAAAGAGAAAAGGTTGAAATTAAGAGAAAAGAGAAAGTGAAGGAAAATAGTGAAGGTGTAAAAACGTGTCAACAGGAAGGAACAGAGACCCTGTAGAAAAGAAATTAAAGAGAAAGGATTAAGAGATAGACCCTAAAGAAGAAAAAATGAGAAAGAAGAGAAAAGAGAAAAACAAGTACTTTATTATGAGCATTGCGCAAATGGGATATACCTACTCGCCACCTTTCATCCCCCTTTACCTGACATCGGTACTTTTTAAAGTACTTTTGCACTTTATGCTTGTAATAGTTCTATAAATGCAGACCACGTCAGATGAAAGTGATCTGATTTACCTGCCAGGAGGAGTCTTATCTCTTCTAGGTGTAATGTTTCAAACATATTTGAAATCCACATGTTTATAGTTGGTATTGGAGCGTTTTTCCAGAATTTTAGGATAAGCTTTTTTCCAGTTATTAACCCGTAATCAACTCATTTCTTTTGAAACACATTTGGTTCAGGGCTATCTTCCGTTGTTCCGAAGATAATCCATTCTGCTTTTGGTGTCAGTTTTATTTTAAATAATTTTGAAAGTTTTCAAAAATGTTTGAATTTTTGTACAAAAAACAAATGAGTGCGCTATGGTAGCTTCTTGAGATTGACATTTATCGCAAATAGATGATACATTGGGGAAAATTTTATTAATTTTAGTTTTTGAACAATATAATCTGTAAAATGTTGAATTGTATTAAAGTGTGTCTTACATTAATCGAGCATTTATGCACATTTAATAAATGTTCATTCCACCTTTCCTTTGAAATTTTAATAGCTAATTCTTGTTCCCGGTCTCTTCTAATACCTTCCGTAGTTGGTATTTCTACATTTAAGATAATATTATACAAATACGATATTAAGTTTGCTGATTCAGCTTTTATCTGCATTGCTTCGTCCAGTACATCTGGTGGGATGTTATAATGATCTTTTGTATATTTTTTCAGATAATCACATATTTGAAAAAATTTAAAGTATTGATTATTTCCCAGCTTATATTTTATTTGTAATTGTTGGAATGATAGTAATTTTCCAGTTTCATACAAGTCTCCGAGCGTTTTAATTCCTAGTCTATCCCATTGTATAAATGATTTGTCTGTAATAGAGGGATTAAACGAAGGGTTATTAACTATCGGGGATAAAAGCGATAGATTTCTTAATTTTAAATTTTGTTTTATTTGTTTCCAAGTTCTAATTGTACTATGTATAATTGGGTTTTTGTTATAATTTATGTTATTCAGTTTCATTGGTGAGAGGAGGATTGCTCTAATATTACAAGAGGAGCAGTCTTCTCTCTCCATTATAATCCAGTCCACCTGCTGGGCAGAGTTGTCCATCAGTTGAATCATATTTTTAATATTTACTGACCAATAATAATACATAAAGTTAGGGAGTGCTAAGCCCCCTAATACTTTAGCTTTGTTCAAATGTGTTCTTTGTATTCTATGGGATTTATAATCCCATATAAAATTAGTAATGTCTAAATCCAATTTTTTTTTAAACTTCTTTGGTAGATATATAGGAATTGATTGAAATAGGTATAACATTTGCAGTAAAAATATCATTTTTATTGCATTTATTCGGCCTATTGAAGACATCGGAAGCGTTTTCCAAAATTTAATTAATGTATTTCATTTATTAAGTAGAGGATTATAATTTGCTTTGAACATGCCTTGATATGTTCTGGTAATTTCAATACCCAAGTATTTAAATTTTTATGTAGCTATTTTAAAAGGGAATTTTAAGAGATGTGTTGAGTCTTTCGGTTTTATTGACATAATTTCACTTTTATTCCCATTTATTCTGTATCCAGAAAAGGATCCAAAGTCCTCAATTAGATTTAGTATGTTTGGTATAGTAATTTGAGGTTTTGTGATGTACAATAATATATCATCCGCGTATAAAGATATTTTATTATTTGAATATTTAGTGTTATAGCCATGGATATCTGGATGTGTTCTCATTTTTTCCGCTAAAGGTTCAATTATAAGAGCAAATAACTGCGGTGATAATGAGCATCCTTGTCTGTTACCCCTTGATAGTTGGAATTTCGAAGATAATATGTTATTAGTTAATATTCTAGCTGTAGGCTTATTATATAATAATTGAATCCATAAAATAAAGTTCTCTCCCAATTGGAATTTTTGTAATACTTTATCCATATCTACTTGATCAAATGCTTTTTCAGCATCCAACAAAATAATTGATAATTCTGGTTCTTCGATTTTGTGTGAGTGCATTATATTGAGTAGTCGTCTTATATTATTAGATGAATATCTCTTAGGGATAAACCCCGTCTGATCTGGGTTTATTAATTTACTAATATATTTACTTAATCTTCTAGCTAATGTTTTCGCTAATATTTTTTGATCTGTATTTAACAATGCTATAGCTCTATATGAACCCGGTTCTTCTATATCTTTGCCTTTTTTTAGTATTAATGTGATCGTTGATTCAGCTAATGTATCAAGTAATATTTGTTCTTTAAAGGCATATTGATACATTTTTTGTAACCATGATATAATTTTGTCATAAAAACCTTTATAAAATTCATTAGTAAATCCGTCAGGACCTGGAGTTTTTCCATTCTTTAATGAATTTATTGTGTGTTAGGCGCACTCCCCACCTGGTGAATGCTATGTACTTACCTTTATCTGTTTCTTTCCCGAGTGCAGGCCTTGTGGCTGTGAGTCTGGAATCAAAGGGTTAAAAGGCTCCTGTACCCGATTGGCCAAGCTGCGTCAGGTGACGGGTGACTCATCTGAAGCTTAAATACCAGAGTCTACCCAGGATTTTCTCTTCTTCGGCGACCCTGACTTGTGAGCTCACTGCTGGAGTGAGCTGCAGAAGGCCTGGCCACATGGCATATAACTTTGTGTACTTTCACCAGTCCTTATTAACCAATATTGAATTGGGACGGATAAGGGGCTGACCTTAGTGTTTTCGGGTATTTTGTTTCAGGGTTATATATCTTTAGGCAGGTTAGAGTCTCCGGTTCAACGGTCCATCACGTGGCTGGCTGGAGCACTGTTAAATTGTTTGTTAGTCCATTTATCCCTGACTGGGTTGTTTGAATCAGGTTTGGGTTTTTGTGTTCCGTTGACTAATTAAAAACTATTTTTGAACGTGAACCTGTTTTTTTACTTATGTTACGCGGCTCTGAAGTACCTGCATTCGGGAGTCGTAACAAAATGGGGGCTCGTCCTAAGTTTTGAGGACCCTAGATGTTTTTGGAGGGTTTTTTGGTAGGCTTCTGGTGACTGAGGAAGTCTGTGTGTTGTAAGGGAAATTTTTCTTCCCTGTTTGTGGTAGCATTGGTGCCCAGGGTTTGGCTGGTGGTTTGGTGCTACATTTGATATGGAGTTTAAAGGGAAGGAATTTATTGATGCTCCTAGTCGGGAGCTGTTTGATAAATGTACGAAGGAGCATTTGATTTTTCTGGCAGGGAACTATGAAGTGCCTATTAACCCACATTCAAATAAACAGTCCATTAAATCGGTGTTGTGGGCTGCGTTGGTGGAGGGTGGGGTTTTGCCTGGCGGTGCAGACAGTCCCACACCTTCTGTTCAGCCTGGTCAGGACATGGAGGCAGTCATTAGGTTGAAGGAGTTAGAGCTGGCAATGAAAGAGGAGGAGACCAAAAAAGCAGAGGAGGAGACCAAAAAAGCAGAGGAGGAGACCATAAGAGCAGAGATTCAACTGCGTGGGGCTGAGGAGGAAACCAAGAGGGCAGTGATAAGGCTGCAGGAGAAGGAATTGGATGCCTCCTTCTAGGGAACGGGAGTTTGATGTGAGCAGAAATATTCGTTTGGTTCCACCGTTCAGTGAAAAAGAAGTTGGTAAATATTTCACTTTGTTTGAGCATGTGGCTATATCACTGAAGTGGCCTAGGGACGTGTGGACCTTGCTATTGCAGTGTGTCCTTGTGGGTAAAGCACGGGAGGTGTACTCGTCTTTGTCTGTTGAAAGCAGTCTGGACTATGACTGTGTGAAGTCTACAGTATTAAGGGCTTAAAAATTAGTTCCAGAGGCGTACTGGCAGAAATTCCGGCGCTTTAGGAAGTTTGATAGTCAGACTTATGTGGAGTTTGCTAGGAAGAAGGAGGCACTTTTTGACATGTGGTGCGCTTCTCAAGGAGTGAAGGATATTGGGCAACTGCGGGCCTTGATGATTATGGAAGTCTTTAAGAACTGTCTCCCTGAGAGGGTTATTACTTACCTTAATGAGCAGAAGGTGAATGAGGTGTCTAAGGCCGCGGTGTTGGCAGATGACTATGTATTGACTCATAAAACTGATTTTGTTGGGCGCTCCTATAGTTTTAGTGCACGGCCGGTTGATCGTGGTGGTGTCGCCGGTGGCAGTGTCAAAGGTGTTTCTGTGCCTGCAAGTGGCAGCACGTTGATACAGGGGGAGGTCCGAGCTGATAAGGTTGACGGAAATTTAAGGACTAACGAAGGTCCTGTGTGTTATTATTGTAAAGGGAGAGGGCACATGTTAAAGGCGTGTCCCGTTCTGAAGCAGAAAAATGCAAAGCCTGTGGCTTTATGGGTACACAGAAGGCACCTGTGGTACCTGAGGTGCCTGAGTCTGAGTGTAGGGATTATTCTGCGTTCATCATGAATGGTTTTGTTTCTCTGGAGGATGGGGGTGATAGAGGTCCAGTATCCATCTTGCGTGATACTGGTGCTACTCAGTCCTTTATATTGGATAGTGTACTGCCGTTTTCTGGGGAATCATCAGTTGCGTCAAGTGTCCCTGTGGTAGGATTCGGGATGGAGGGCATGGTAGTGCCTTTGCATACCGTGAGTCTCGAGTCCGAGTTGGTTTCAGGCCGGGTAACTGTTGGGTTACGGCCGTGTTTTCCCGTTGGGGGAGTTTCAGTAATTTTGGGGAATGACTTGGCAGGAGGTAGAGTTTTAGTTACTCCTGAGGTGACGGCTATTCCGATGGTGCAGAGTTCTGATAGATTGGCTATGCAGCATCCGAGGGTCTTCGCAGCTTGTGCTGTCACGAGGGCTATGGCTAAGAGCCAGGCGAAGTTTGGGGATGTAGTGGACCTAAGTGAGAGCATTTTTGGGGATCAGGATGAGGGATCCTGTGTTGTGAAGGGTGTTTCTACATCTCAAGAGGGGATAGTGTCTGGAAATGTGCTGGTGTCGCTGTCACGTGACCGGCTGGTTGAGGAGCAGAAGAGTGATCCAGGTTTATCTGATCTGTTCGACTGCGCAGTGCCTGAGGGGGATATGGATTCCACAGCAAAGGGGTATTTTCTAAGGGAGGGCTTACTGATGCGAAAGTGGTCTCCCTTGGATATATCTGGGCATGATGATTGTAGCGTGGTTGATCAGATTGTGATACCTCGTCGATATAGGGACGAGATACTCTGTTTGGCTCATGATGGTCCTCTGGGTGGACATTTAGGGGTCAATAAGACGTATGACCGTATCTTACGGAATTTTTTTTGGCCAGGGTTGAAAAAGGACGTGAAACAGCAGTGCAGGTGTTGTCACATTTGCCAGGTGGCAGGAAAGCCAAACCAATCGATTGTTCCTGCGCCTTTATATCCAATCCCTGTGGTCGGTGAGCATTTTGAGCGGATTCAAGTTGATTGTGTGGGTCCTCTACCACGGACAAAAGTGGGCAACAAGTTTTTATTGACAATTATGTGTGCGTCTACCCGCTTTCCGGAGGTGGTCCCTTTGCGTAGAATTACTGCCCCTATCATTGTGAAGTCTCTCACTACGTATTTTTCATTGTTCGGTTTGCCCAAGGTGGTGCAGAGTGACCAAGGTTCCAACTTCATGTCGAATGTTTTTGGTCAGGTAATGAAGTTGCTAGATATTAAGCATTGTTATTCCAGTGCATATCACCCTGAGAGCCAGGGAGCTCTCGAGAGGTTTCACCAGACTTTGAAATCGATGTTGTGGACTTATTGCCTGGAGTTTGAAAAAGACTGGGATGAGGGGGTTCATCTCGTTATGTTTGTGGTGCGTGAGGTCGTGCAGGAGTCTTTAGGGTTCAGTCCTGCTGACCTGGTGTTCGCGCATACTGTAAGTGGTCCGTTGAGGGTCCTAAAGGAGAAATCGTTGCAGGAGGATACAAAACGAAGTATTTTAGACCACGTCTGTACCTTTCGGTCTAGACTGAAGAGGGCATGCGAACTGGCAATGGGTAATCTTGCTTCTGCTCAGTCTAGGATGAAGGGGTGGTTTGACAGGAAGGCTTCTAGTAGGAATTTTTCTCTAGGTGACAAGGTCCTGGTGTTGTTGCCTATTCCTGGTTCCAGTCTGTAGGCTCGGTATAGCAGTCCCTATCAGGTGGTTAAGAAGGTTGGTGAAAGGGATTATGTTATTGGTACCCCTGATCGAAGGCGTAAGACTCAGCTTTGTCATGTCAACATGATGAAGCAGTATCATGAGCAGGAGCCTGTGGAGGTTGATGGGGAGGTGCTGTGTCCTTCGGTTTCGTCTAAGCCTGTTTTGGCTGCAGTGGTGCTGCCCCCTGACACGGGTGGTGATGTGGGTGAGGCACGGTTGTCTGTGGCAGTGACGCAGGGAAGGCTGTGTAACTGAGGCTTTGGAGTCGCTTCCCTTGCGGTTGTCTCATTTGACTGAAAGTCAGCGGGGTGATCTGCTTGCTGTGGTGGAGTCAAATGGGTCACTGTTCTCGGATGTGCCTTCTCAGACGTCTGTGCTGCAGCATGACATTGACGTGGCCGGGGCTGCTCCAATTAAACAGCATCCGTATCGGGTCAACCCTGACAGGCGTCATCGTCTAGGAAGTCAGGTTTACTATATGCTGCGTCATGGCATTGCTGAACCTAGTTGTAGTCCGTGGAGTTCTCCGTGTCTACTGGCTACGAAGGCTAATGGGGAGGACAGGTTTTGCACGGACTTTCGGAAAGTGAATGGTGTAACTAAGCCGGATTGCTATCCTCTCCCACGAATGGAGGATTGCGTGGATCGTGTGGGAAGTGCATCTTTTGTGTCTAAGTTGGACTTGTTAAAAGGGTATTGGCAAGTTCCTTTGACTAGGCGGGCGAGGGAGATCTCTGCGTTCGTTACGCCTGATAACTTTCTGCAGTACACAGTAATGGCATTTGGGATGTGCAATGCGCCGGCAACCTTCCAAAGGTTGGTGAACATTGTATTGTCTGGTTTATCCTTCTGTGAGGCATACCTGGATGATTTGGTTGTGTGCTCCAGGTCGTGGATCGAACACATCGGTCATCTGAAGGAGGTATTTCATCGTCTAGCGGAGGCAAAGCTAACTATCAATCTAGGGAAGTGTGAGTTTGGCCAGGCCACGATAACGTATCTGGGTAAGGTGGTGGGCCGGGGTCAGGTTCGCACTCTCAAGGAAAAGGTGGGGCATATTGTCGCATTTCCTGCTCCAACCTCGAGGACTGAACTCCGTAGGTATCTGGCTATGGTTGGGTACTATAGAGGATTCTGTCCAAACTTCTCTGCGGTGGCTGCCCCTTTGACGGATTTGCTGAGTCCAAAGGTAGCTTTTGGTCCGCAGAGTGTCAACAAGCCTTTGAGCATACTAATAGCCTTCTGGTGCGCGCACCTGTGCTTGTGGCACCTGATTTTGAGCGTCCATTTAAGCTGGCAGTGGGTGCTAGTGATCGTGGGGTCGGGGGAGTTCTTCTACAGGATGATTCAGATGGGGTGGAGCATCCAGTTTCGTACTTCTCTAAGAAGTTTAATCAACATCAGAAGTGGTACTCCACCATTGAGAAAGAAGCCCTTGCTATGTTAATGTCTCTGAATCATTTCGAGGTTTATGTTGGCTCCTCGAATGTCCCTGTCATCGTACTCACGGATCATAATCCGTTGGTATTTTTGCATAGAATGAAGAATAAGAACCGGCGGTTAATGAGCTGGAGTTTGCAGCTGCAAGACTACAACCTGGAGGTCAGGCATATCCGTGGCAAGGATAATGTCTTGGCTGACGCCTTGTCGCGCCAGTAAAATTTTAGCTCCTGAATAGTTTCTGGGATTTGGTGGTGTTTTTTCTCTCTTCTTCCGAAACTTATTCAGTATCTTTGGGTGGGGGTGTTAGGCGCTCTCCCCACCTGGTGAATGCTATGTACTTACCTTTATCTGTTTCTTTCCAGAGTGCAGGCCTTGTGGCTGTGAGTCTGGAATCAAAGGGTTAAAAGGCTCCTGTACCCGATTAGCCAAGCTGCGTCAGGTGACGGTTGACTCATCTGAAGCTTAAATACCAGAGTCTACCCAGGATTCTCTCTCTTCTTCGGCGACCCTGACTTGTGAGCTGACTGCTGGAGTGAGCTGCAGAAGGCCTGGCCACATGGCATATAACTTTGTGTACTTTCACCAGTCCTTATTAACCAATATTGAATTGGGACAGATAAGGGGCTGACCTTAGTGTTTTCGGGTATTTTGTTTCAGGGTTATATATGTTTAGGCAGGTTAGAGTCTCCGGTTCGACGGTCCATCACGTGGCTGGCTGGAGCACTGTTAAATTGTTTGTTAGTCCATCTATATCCCTGACTGGGTTGTTTGAATCAGGTTTGGAGTTTTGTGTTCCGTTCACTAATTTAAAACTATTTTTGAATGTGAACCTGGTGTTTTACTTATGTTACGCGGCTCTGAAGTACCTGCATTCGGGAGTCGTAACATTGTGTCTTCTAATTCCTTGATTGAAATTTGTGCACCCAATTCCTCTTGTTCCTTCAACTCTAACTTTGGAAGATTACAGTTATCCAAGAACTCTGTAATTTTATTGGTGTCCATTGTCATTTTAGATGTGTACAAATTCTCATAAAATTGCACAAATCTTTTATTAATATCATTCGGTAAAGTTAGTGATTCCCCTCTATCTGATTTAATCTTTTGAATTGTATGTTCTTTTTCTCGTTTTTTTAGCTGACGAGCCAAAAGTTTGAGTGGTTTATCCCCAAATTCAAAGTGTTCCTGTCTTGTAATTTGGAAAAGTCTTATAAGTTTGGCTGATAATAATTTATTTAATTTAAATTTCAGAATTATTATTTAATTATGTTTATCCATAGATGGATCTTTAGCATTATCTATATCCAGTTGTCTAATTTGTTCTTCTAACTGTCTTTGTTCATTCTTATTCTTTTTATTTTGAAAAGCTAGGTATGAGATTATAACACCTCTAATAAATGCTTTAAAAGATTCCCATAATAAAGTAGGCGATATATCTGGAGTGTCATTTATTTCAAAAAAGACGTCCATTTGCTTTTTTTAAATATATACTCCCTTGCGTGTCTTTTAGGATTTGAGAATTGAACCTCCAAAACAATTTGTTCTTAGACATTCCTTCCAGTTTTAAAAAGAAAGTTAGTGGTGAATGGTCTGAAATCGAGTTGGTATGGTATATTGGGTTCACAGTGTGAGGGATTAATTTTGTATCCACCAGGAAATAATCTATACGTGAATATGTTTTGTGTACCATTGAATAAAACGAGTATTCCCTGCCAGTCGGATTAGCAATTCTCCAAACATCTGTTATATTGGTATTATTTATATAATTATTTAAGAGTTCACTAGTTTTAAGTTTCGTATTACCTCTCTGTTTTTGGCTAGATTTATCTAAATACGGATCTAAAACACAGTTAAAGTCTCCTCCTATTATAACATTTTGATAATTAGATTCTGCGATTATGTTCAGAATTTTATTGAAAAAATTAGGATTATCAAAGTTAGGCGCGTATATATTTACCAAGGTAATTGGGGTATCGTGAATTTCTCCAGTAACTATCAAATATCTCCCTTCCTTATCTGTTATGGTATTCTTTGCTTTGAATGGTATGCCTTTTTGAATAATGATTGACGTACCTCTAGATTTCGAAGTATATGAAGAATGATATATTTGACCTATCCAATTCGCCCTCAATCTAGCCTGATCCTGGGATTTTAGATGGGTTTCTTGTAAAAAAAATGATGTCAGTATTGTACAATTTCAGCTGAGCTAATATCTTACCCCTTTTAATAGGTTCATTAATACCTCATATTCCAACTGCAGAACGTGACTCCTCCTAGGTTCTTTTGTTTAACATCTTGCATTTTGAATAGTTACAATACCTTTAAATCTTACGGTGCATCCATACCTCAGGTCTTTGGGTATTGGGGGAACCTTTGCATTACTAAGTTTTGTTGGCATATCCCTTTTACGCTTATCACTAAACAAAAAACAGGAACAAGTGACTTGATGTGATAATTTTAAAAAAATTGAAAAAGTGAAAATACAGTGTCTAAAATGGTCGACACCGTAATAAGTGGTCCACCTGTAGGTGGGAGAAAACCTTGTATAGACTTCCATTGTCGATGTTAAACAAATAGCTCCGCACCATTGGTTACTCATAACATAATAGGACGGGGCCTCGCAATCAGATATATAATACAGATTTACCCTATATATTTCGTTATAACATATCATATATATATAACAAATGTATCTACTAATTGTTAAACAAATGGTTTTACATTCAATAATAATCAACGGATGAAGGGGTTAACGTGAAACGTGCTCCTGGATCTAAGCCAGGTACTCGTTTCTCCCCCCCCCCAGTTATAGATAAGGCTTAGATTTAGTGGAAATTTGTGTTAGTTGTGTTAGTTCATTGTTTTTTTCTTGTTAGCGTCCGTTACTATTTCTAGTTTAATATTGTTAAATTGTTAAATTGTTAAATTATTAATAGGATTAATTCTTTACAATTTAATTTAGTATTTTAATCTCTTAAACAATTAATGCTTCTGGTATAATCCACTCTCTTCGGCTCAGCGATCCTCTGTTATCTGCTATTTGCTTCATTTGGAACACAGAATGTCCTTGAGTTAAAATTCCACAGAGAAAAAGTCTAGACATCCTCAGCTTGCAGGATTCTTCAAATACGTTTTTTTTTAAAAACACTACAAGAACTGTTTCTTCACTTCAGATCCTCCATTAACTGTGGAATTATAATAAAAAAGTTTGTCCATACCATCCATGTATTCCCGCTACTTTTCCACGATGCTCTAGGCATATCTGTACGCATCCTCCAGGTTCAAAAATGATCTCTCATGTCCCTTATAAGTAATGTGCATCTTAGCGGGATAGAAGACACCGTATCTAACATCTTGAATTCCCCTTAGAATTTCTTTTGCCTTTGTGAACTGATTTCTCTTTTGCACAATTTCATACGGATAGTCCCTGAATATTTTGATAGCGTCGTTATCAAGCCTCAGTTGCATTCCATATTTGATTTTACTCATCACCTCTTCCAGTTCTGAAATGTCCCAAAATTTCACAATAATCTGTCGTGGGTGGTCTGGTCTTGCTTGAGATCTTGGTTTAAATCTCGGTACTCGATGTGCCACTTCAATTTTCGGTTCTTTGGGGAGATTAAGCAGTTGTTTGAGTAAGCCCATAGCAAACTCACGAATGTCCCTTCCCTCAGCTCCCTCTGAGACTCCAAGAATTCTTAAATTCTGGTGTCTTGAAAGAGCTTCCAGGTCCAGGCATTTGTCTGAAACTTTCCCCAGCTGTCGCCATCTGTCCCGTAGTTTGATCATGTTCTTGCCTCATTTTCTCCATATATTCAGCCATTCGAGCCATATTTTTCTCCATTTCCATGATTGTAGCCATACTTGCAGCCACTGTTTCAAGCACAGCCGTGAACCTGTCCGTAGTAGCTTCTTCCATCTTATCAATTCTCCCCGATAGTTCACCTTTCACATCGTCAATTCGTTTATTTATAGTGCCAATTGAATCAATAACCTTCTGATTACCAGCACTCGAATCCTCCATCATCTTTTCGATTTTTTCCATCATTTTTCCCATCATAATTTTATTTTCATCCAAAATTTCATTTTTAATATCTCTCACCGATTTCTTCAAATCCTCAAATTCTTTATCCTTAGCCAGATCTGTCTTAGATCTTGTAGACATTTCTGCAGCCACTTCAGGAACTTCAGAGGTAGCTTCAGGATTCTTCAGGCTTTTCAGCAGCTGTTTTTTAACTGTTCTCTGAGGACTCTCAGCTGGAGACAGTCTTTTCATATAAAAGTCCTTAAACCACCATTTAAATCATCGCGCTGACTGATGACATCATCAGCGCGGCGACCAGAAGTTCCGGTAAGGTTTTTAAATCGGTCCCGACCTGTAGACCCGTTTTAACGCGAAAAATCACGAATTTTTCGGGAGCGGAGCTAGGTGTGCATCTGTTAGTGTAACATGGTGCCACCGGAAGTCCATTACAGTGATATAAGCCAAAAATAACATAATACATTTCCTGTACCACTTCTTGTTTTAAACTTTAAAAAGGAGAATAAATAGAGAGAGTTAGATAAGATAGTGAGTGCGTGAAAGAGTGATCAGAAGAAACCCGTAGAAATGTAAAACATGAGAAAGAGTAAAAAAGAAAACCATAGGAAACAAAAGAGAAAAATAGAAAACAGACGATATAAGAAAGTAAAATAAGATAAAAGGGATGTACCTACTTTGTATCTTTACACACCCCACACCAGGTCCTGAAACCATTTATTTTCAAAGTTATGTTGCACCCTATGCTTGTAATAGGTCGATAAATGGAGACCAAATCTTTTGGAAATGGTCTGATTTGCCTGCTAGGAGGAATCTCATGTCTTCGAGGTGTAACATTTCGGACATATTTGAAATCCACATTTTTATCGTTGGTGTGGGCTGTTCTAGATTCTACCATTACTGGAAACATCCTCTCCACATCCACTCTATCTAGGCCTTTCATTATTCAGTAGGATTCAATGAGATCACCCCTCATCCTTCTAAACTCCAGTAGTACATGCCCAGAGTCATCAAACACACCTCATACGTTAACCCAATCATCCCCGGGTTCATTCTCATAAACATCTTCTGGACCCTCTCCAACAGCAGCACATCTCTCCTCAGATATAGGACCCTAAACACTCATTATACTGCAAATGTGGTCTGACCAACACATTATAGAGCTTCAGCATTATATCCTTGCTATTATATTCCAGACCTCTCAAAATGAATGGTTGCATCAACCTTTTAAATTTGAAAGTGGTTTAGGCCATGAACCTACAATCAGTCTGTTGGATTGACAACAATGCAATACGTATATATACCAATAACATTGCCATCCAACGTAGGAGCAGAATACAGAACATAGAACAGTACAACAGAGGAACTGGCCCTTCGGCCCACTGTCCGTGCCGAACGTGATGCCAATACCAACTCTAATTGACTGCACATAATCCATATCCCTTCACTCCCTGCACATCCATGTGGCTGTCCAAAACTTTCTTAAGTGCCACTTTCATATCTGCCTCCAACACCACCCCCAGCAGCGTGTTCCAGGAACTCACCACTCTCTGTATAAACCTTGCCCCACACATCTCCTTTAAACATTGCCCCTCTCACCTTATGCCCTCTATATTTGATATTTCCATCCTGAGAAAAACATTCTTCAGTCTCTTAAACAAGACCACCATACATTTAGATTATCGCTGGCCGATAACTCAATATCATTCACATCCATATGCTCCATATCGTGACTAATGTTATCTAATAAAAGCAGCAGCCCCTGAAAATGTTTAGTTCTGTCCATAAGCCTTATCATTAGACATAAAAGTAAACATATTCACACTACACCCTGATATATTTCTGGTGTCATTTTACTTTTCCACTCTCCTTATTTTTCATGAGACACTAACTAATTATGAAATTTGTGTGAATAAGAGATAATCCCAGATTAGCAAAAGGTTAACAGAAAATGCAGCAGAAATCCAACATAATAAATCATCTGCTTGTGGTGATAATTAAATTGTCAAGAATTGTCAAGGAAACAATCTTGGTCACATGTGAGAAGTCTGTCACTAATTCTAAGCATTTCCCAAGAAGACTAATATGTTATTGAACAGATATAGATTGAGCATGCTTGTAATCAAGAATCCTATTTACAAGTCTTGCATGAAAAAGATTAATGAACCCACAAAAAAAACGTTTTGTCCATTTGATAATATGCAAGGCAATAGGAGTATGTACTATCATTCCAAACAGAATTTCAGTTCTTCAAAATAACCAGCAAAAAAGAAAGAAACCCATTTAATTTTGAATGTTGAAACAAAAACATGATTATCTGCAACTGTATTGGTCTGGCTATATGTATATAAATATATTTGTATATGGTTTGAAGCAATTTACATTAATTAACCTCAGGTAGCCCTGTCATTCCTTCTCTCTCTATCCCTCCCCCACCCAATTTGCATGAGCTTCTCATTTTCACCATTCAAACAGCTTACAATGGCCTGTTTCCTTTATCATCATTACTTTTTTGCATGTCTTTCATTCATTGTTCTTTATCTCTCCACATCACCATCTATATCTCTCATTTCCCTTATCCCTAACCAGTCTGAAGAAGGGTCTCGACCCGAAACGTCACCCATTCCTTCTCTCCAGAGATGCTGCCTGTCCTGTTGAGTTACTCCAGCTTTTTGTGTCTATCTGAGGTTACTGGGCTTGAAGAAATACCCTCTGCTGCAGGTCCCAATTGATGGATTTGAATCGCACCACAGCCGTGTATAATTTGAGTATATAAATATTTTTAATTTCATATTTTCTTTCCATACAACATAGAAGGAGGCCATATGGCCCATGCTGGTGGTTAGATTAATTTGATTAACCACTGATAATACCATTATTAATACACCCATTAATACCTACACCCACCACTAATTCTCCTGCACTTGGGGCAATTTACAATTGTCAGTTTATCTAACAATCAGTGCATCGGTGGAAACCTGAGCAGCCAAAGGAAACCCAAGTTGCACACAGAAAACACCAAGGTTCAGAATCAAACCCAGGTCACCAGAGCTGCAAATTAACTGCAATACGTAATGCCACAGCGTTGCCCCGTCTGGAATGAAAAGCTAGGGTCAGTGAGAGTGACCACAAAGCTATCAGATTATAGTAAAAACATCTCAGGTTCATATGGTATCACTGATGTTGGCCACGAAACCATGTAAACATTATAAAAACCTATCATTTACATCACTGTCCTCCAGGGAAGAGAATGTAGCACATACTGTATGTGACTCCAGATTCACTCATCCAGTTGGGTTTTAAGTGCTCTATGAACTTTTCATTGTAAGGCACTCAGTTCAGGATGTAGTTTGGGGATGGAAACACATACTGGGCTTAGCTGCACTGCAACACCTCATGCTTGAATAAATAAAAATAAGAGGTAGGAACTGGACCGCAAGAAAGGGAGTTTGTAGAGTGCCTCCGAGATGGATTCTTAGAGCAGCTTGTACTGGAGCCTAGCAGGGAGAAGGCAATTCTGGATTTAGTGTAGTGTAATGAACCAGATTTGATAAGGGATCTCAAGGTAAAGGTACCCTTAGGAGGTAGTGACCATAATATGATGTTTTAATCTGCAATTTGAGAGGGAGAAGGTCAAATCAGAAGTGTCAGTATTGCAGTTGAACAAAGGCGTGATGGGAGGCGTGATGGGAGGCGTGAAGGAGGAGATGTCCAAAGTTGACTGGAAAGGGACCCTAGCAGGGATGCTGGTGGAACAGCAATGGCAGGAATTTCTGGGAATAATCCAGAAGATGGCAATTCCAAAGAAAGATTTTAAGGGGAGCAAGAGGCGACCGTGGCTGACAAGGGAAGTCAAGGAGAGTATAAAACTAAAAGAGAAGACGTATAATTTAGCAAAGATGAGTGGGAAGCCAGAGTATTGGGAAACTTTTAATGAACAACAAAAGGTTTCTAAAAAGGCAATTCGGGGAGAAAAGATGAAGTATGAAGGTAAGCTAGCCAAGAATATCAAGGAGGATAGTAAAAGCCTCTTTAGCTATGTGAAGAGGAAAAGATTAGTTAAGACAAACGTGGGTCCCTTGAAGACAGAAACAGGTGAATTTATTATGGGGAACAAGGAAATGGCAGACAACTTGAACAGATACTTTGGTTCTGTCTTCACTAAGGAAGACACAAACAATCTCACAGAAGTACTAGAGGACAGAGGATTTAGGGTAACGGAGGAAATGAAGGTAATTCACATTAGGCAGGAAATGGTGTTGGATAGACTGATGGGACTGAAGGCAGATAAATCCCCAGGACCTGATGGTCTGCATCCCAGGGTACTCAAGGAGATGGCTCTAAAAATCGTGCACGCATTGGTGATCATTTTCCAATGTTCTATAGATTCTGGATCAGTTCCTGTGGATTGGAGGATAGCTAATGTTATCCCACTTTTTAAGAAAGGAGGGGGAGAGAAAATGGAATTATAGACCAGTGAGCCTGACATCGGTGGTGGGGAAGATGCTGGAGTCGATTATTAAAGATGTAATAGTGGTGCATTTGGATAACAGTAACATGATCGTTCCAAGTCAGCTTGAATTTATGAAGGGAAAATCTTGCTTGACTAAGCTTCTAGACTTTTTTGAGGATTTAACAATTAAAATGGACAAGGGAGAGCCAGTGGATGTAGTATACCTGGACTTTCAGAAAGCCTTTGATAAGGTCCACACAGGAGATTATTGGGCAAAATTAGAGCACATGTTATTGGGGGTAGGGTATTGACATGGATAGAGAATTGGTTGGCAGACAGGAAACAAAGAGTAGAAATTAACGGGCTCCTTTCAGAATGGCAGGCACTGACTAGTGGGGTACCGCAAGGCTCGGTGCTGGGACCGCAGCTATTTACAATATATATTAATTATTTAGATGAAAGAATCAAAAGTAACATTAGCAAATTTGCAGATGACACAAAGCTGGGTGGCAGTGTGAACTGTGAAGAGGATGCTATGAGGATGCAGGGTGACTTGGACAGGTTGGGTGATGGGCAGATGCATGGCAGATGCAGTATAATGTCGATAAATGTGAGGTTTTCCATTTTGGTGGCAAGAATAGGAAGGCAGATTATTATCTGAATGGTGTCAGATTTTGAAAAGGAGAAGTGCAACGAGACCTGTGTGTCCTTGTACATCAGTCACTGAAAGTAAACATTCAGGTACAGCAGGCAGTGATGAAAGCTAATGGCATGTTGGCCTTCATAACAAGAGGATTTGAGTATAGGAGCAAAGAGTTCCTTCTGCAGTTGTACAGGGCCCTGGTGAGACCACACCTGGAGTATTGTGTGCAGTTTGCTCTCCTAATTTGAGGAAAGGCATTCTTGCTATTGAGGGAGTGCAGCGTAGGTTCACAAGGTTAATTCCCGGGATGGCGGGACTGTCATATATGAAAGATTGGTACGACTGGGCTTGGATTCACTGGAATTTAGAAGGATGAGAGCGGATCTTGTAGAAACATATACAAATCTTCAGGGATTGGACAAAATAGATGCAGGAAACATGTTCCCGATGTTGGGGCAGTCCAGAACCAGGGGCCATATTTTAAGACTAAGGGGTAGGCCATTTAGAACTGAGACGAGGAAAAACTGTTTTACCCAGAGTTGTGAATTTGTGGAATTCTCTGCCTCAGAAGGCAGTGGAGGCTGATTCACTGGATGCATTCAAAAGAGAGTTAAATGGTACTCTAAGGGCTAGAGGAATTAAGAGATATGGGGAGAAAGCAAGAACAGGGTACTGATTGTGGATGATCAGCCATGATCACAATGAATGGCGGTGCTGTCTTGAAGGGCCGAATGGCCTACTCCTGCACCTATTTTCTATGTTTCTATGTTTCTAAATTAAGTGACTTTGGTTTGGAAAACAGATGAAATTATTCAAAATCTGAAGTTGAATGGGGCTAAATTAGTCCAGGGACCCTGACAGTCCTTTCAGGTTAGGCAGTGGTTCACTTGCACCTCCTCCAACCTCATCTATATCCGTTGTTCAAAATGTGGACTCTTATACATCGGCGAGACCAAACGTAGACTGGGCGATCGTTTCGCTGACCACCTTTGCTCAGTCTCCCGGAACCTACCATATCTCCCGGTTGCTAAACACTTTAATTCTCCTTTCCATTCCCACACTGACCTCCTATTTCCTTCGCTCCATAGATGCTGCCTCACCCGCTGAGTTTCTACAGCATTTTTGTCTCCCCACACTGACCTTTCTGTCCTAGGTCTCCTCCATTGTCAGTGTGAGGCTGAATGCAAATTGGAGGAACAACATCTCATATTTCGCTTGGGCAGCTTGCAGCCCAGTGGTATGAATATTGATTTCCCTAACTTTATGTAACCCCGGCATTCCCTCTCTCTCTCTCCATCCCTCCCCCACCCAAGTAGCACCAGCTTCTCGTTTTCACCCAACAGACAACTAAATGCCCTGTCTCACGGTGCGAGTTGACCCACGAGGTACCCCGAGTGAAAGACTCGTGGCTGTGTACGAGATTCCAAGTGTATGATCAAGAGTTTAACAGAGTTCCCACAGGTATGACTAAGTTTGCCGTTTGCGTGTCATTTCTGCGATGTTTCAAGTTCGTCTCCCGAGTTACTCTTGAGCCCTTTCTGTTTTTACTTCAGATTTTCAGCAGCTGCAGTTCTTTTGAGATTTAATTAACGTTGACCCCTGTCTGTGTGTGCGTGACTCACTCTCTGTGCAGCCTGAGTTGTGAAGCATTTTCTACTCTTTTCTCTATCTTTTTCTGATTTTCAGTACCTGCTGTAACTTGCTTTTGACTCTTATTATTAATGTGAAGTGTTGATTTTAGCCAGAGCCATTTTACTGGCGTATCTTCCCGAGCAGAAATAGTCTACAAATAAATAAACCTCAAATATTTCAGGAATAATCTGTATAAATGTGTCTCATTTTCAAATAAATGCTGCTTTACTTCTGAGATATTTGTACTGACCAGAGGCGCAGCATGTTTTAACAATTTTTTTCCTAATGGTACAACACTAGCGCCCAATGATTGGGTTAAACATAATCCTTTACTGTATTGTAACCTATGTTGTTTAAAATCGTTTTAAAATGTTGACTTAAACCTTGTGCTATTTGTGGGAATTCAAAAAGCAGACGCTAACTCCACACAGACAGCAGCTGAGCTCAGGATCGAACCTGAGACCACGAGGCAGCAGCATTAACTGTACCACCATGCAGCGGAGATGATCCAGGTCTAATCCATTGTGATTCCTGATGTCTGAGGGTCAGGGGAAAATGATTTCTCGTCTCCCTTTCCCCTGACTCACAGTCTGAAGAAGGGTCTCAACCCGAAACATCACCTATTCCTTTTCTCCAGGGATGCTGTCTGTCCCGCTGAGTTACTCCAGCTTTTTATGTCTATCTTCGGTTTGAACCAGCGTCTGCAGTTCCTTCCTGCACATGATTCCTGATGTGTCTGAGTATGGTATAAGAAGATGTCCAGAGAGCTTCCAGCTATGCTCCAGTACAATTCCAGCTGTGCTCAGGCATTGTCCCAGGGGGGGGGGGGGGGAGGAAAGGTGAGACAAGGGCCTGGACCAACTAATTCCAGCACAACACGCTCACTGCAAATTCCTCCCCACACTGCAGTCTGCATCAACTGCAAGTTACAGAATGGCGATTTAATCTGATTTAAACTTTTTTTTCTCTGTCCAGCTGCCGAGTTCAGAGTGCCCATGAGTTAACACGGTGGACTCAAGAGTCACTAAGTTTAACTCAAGGGCCACCAAGTTCTTACAACGAGTTTAAATGTTTCAATTTTTAACTTCAGCAGTACATTTTTCTCGTGGAAAACTTTAAACATGTTTGAATTTTTTCAAGAGTGATCAAGTTTCACGGGTACCTGCCGTTAGTGCCACGAGTCGCTAAGTTGCCGTCCACGAGTTCCGACGTTCCCGCAACGTTAATTGTACGTGATTACCACGAGTTAAATTTGTTTTAAACTCGTGGTGCCTCGTGGGTCAACTCGCACCGTGAGACAGGGGTTTAACAATGGCCTTCCTTTATCATCATTACTTTTTTGCATATCTTTCATTCATTGTTCTTTATCTCTCTAAATCATCATCTATATCTCTTGTTTCCCTTTTCCCTAACTAGTCTGAAGAAGGGTCTCGACTCGAAACATCACCCATTCCTTCTCTCCAGAGATGTTGTCTGTCCTGCTGAGTTACTCCAGCTTTTTGTGTTTAACTTGGGGCTAAATTATTGTCAGAATGAGCTCAAACAGAAGCCAATTGGAGAAGAATCAGGAATAATTATGCTGCCATGTTTGACCCTGAACTTTACATGTCATTAAGTATCTAAGACTCAACCTTTGGACTGTTGGGAAGCATTTGATCCCAAGTTTGTCACAGAGTCTCTTGTCTCTAATGAGGTGATGATAATTAAATAGACCTAAGGTAAAAATATGTGAAACAGAGATTTTTAAAATTTAATGTTAAATAGCAATGTTAAATTAATAAACAAATTATAGCAAACCAATTGGAATTGATCATTGAAGAACATAGCAACAAAGGCAATCCAAATGAATATGATATGAAATTATAATATAATGACATCTTCCATAAATATTTAAAGGAAAAGAATGAGTGGTGATGGAAAACCATCAAATGAAAAAAAAAGTATTATGACAAAAAAATGTTGGCAACTGTTGTCAGTTAAAAGTATTAGAAGGTGTTATTCACATATTACCCATAAAACATAGTTTCTGAACTGAAAACACCCAGCATTCAGTTTGAGAATATACTTTGGAAAAGTCCAGAAAATATATATTTAACTATCTCAAACCAAATGAAGCTTTTCTTACGCAACACCAGTTTACATAAAGACAAAGCTTTTCTTTGATAGATGAATTAAATTCTGCATAATATATTCAAAACACAAAATTAATTACTACTGCCAAGATATACATTATTTGAAAGTGAAAAGGCTCAATTCAGAATGCTGACAATTCTGATTAATATTGAACTAAATCTTGTGTCAGAACACTGTGCCTTCAATTCACAAAGAGAACAATTATTATATCATTAAACGGATAAGTCTTTTAGCAAGTTATGCGTAGTTCATAGCAAATCATGATTATTTTTTAAACATACAGAACTTTCCTCATAAGATGAAGACTCAAAGTAAGAGGCTACACATTGTCTTAACAATGACATTCACTGGTACATGTATTGGCCGACAGTGCCAAGAGAATATTCCTGGAAAGTCCACCTGTCTCCAAGAAAAGCTGATTTATGAAAAGGTTTGCAAAATGTACTGTCAAAATATATTCATCATGCCACCTCACTTGAATTGTTGGTCTGCAGTGGAGGCAGTGTCTGCCTGTGACTCACCATCACACAGGAGTTGTAGGAAAAGTTTGAGGGCGGTGTTACAAAAGCACAAGGATATGCGCATGCCTCTTGAGGGAAGGTTGTGTTCTTACATTTTGTCCTTCAGTTAGGTTAGTTAGATATTCTTTTGGACTACTTCTCAACTTGGTTGTCAGATGGAAAATTGTTTCTCATCTTGATTCGTAATGAATCAGAGGACCTGAATTCATCATCATCGGCGTTCACTTGAAACGAGTATGACTGTCCTCTCCCCTCCATGGGGTCGTCTACTTGTGGGTCTGCAGATGTCTGTAGAGGCTGATCCGCCATCCACACACCTTGCTGCAATGTGGGCAGTGGAGACTGGCAGTGGTCCAGCTCATGACTAAGGGCTTCCAGATCTCACAATCCTGCCCTTGCTGATCGCCATAGGACTTAATCCAGGGTGGATTCCCTATATGGAGGACGCCTGTGTGTGATTTTGTTTAATGTAGGGAGACTGGTGCACAGACAGCCACCCCCACGGTTCTTGACAGATCTGGGTCAGGATCCAGTGGCATGGAGTCCAAGACGACCGGAGACCCTTTCCTGCTGCAGCCTTCATCCTCTTTCCCAGCCGTTGTGATGCTCCACTAAAGTGTGCCATCATCCTCCGCCTGTTCCACCGTTGAGGTCTTGGTTGGATTGCTCTTGGTCAGAGACCTCCCCCTCTACCTTACCACCATGGGCGGCCCTACCAGGAGCATATCTCCAGACGGCATCGCTCTTACAATCTCAGGACCACAGAAGCTTCTCCACCACGACAAGGTGACAATCCACAGAGAATTGATGGGCCAATGATTCTATAGTTTTAGACACAAAATGCTGGAGTAACTCAGCGGGGCAGGCAGCATCTCTGTGGAGAAGGAATTGGTGGCGTTTTGAGTCGAGACACATCTTCAGACTGTAATTTTCTTTCTTCCACCTTATCCTCTTCCCCATTACCCCATCAACCCAGCCTGCCACCTGAATGTAAGGAATATCTGTATTCTTTCCCTTACTTTCCTTATAGATTTAAACATTGCTACAACAAATGTTTCTTCTGTTGCCCGCTTGACTCCCGCTGTATCACTGACCACTCTATAATGTCCCACTCATAAAATCATAAGATTATAAGTGATAGCAGTAGAATTAGGCCATTCTGCCCATCAAGTCTGCTCCGCCATTCAATCATGGCTGATCTATCTCTCCCTCCTAACCCCATTCTCCTGCCTTCTCCCCATAACCCCTGACACTTTATTGTTTCTATTTCAGTTCCACCTCTCTCTTCTAATCCTCCATTATTGTTCCCCACTTTGCCTTTTTCCTTCTCATGCCGTGTTCCCCATACCCCTTTGTCCTTCTCTCCCTATTATTTCTTTCTCAGTTGGTTCTGCATTTATTTCACCCCTCCTGCTATTGCTTGTGGCTGTTCCGCACCCTGTTCCATGCTTTAATCCTTTCTTCAATGTTCCTCACTCCCTGAATTTTGTCAGAATGCTGGAGAGAACTAGAGTCAGAAGGTGGCTGGATCGACAGACTTGGGTTTTTCTGGGGCAGGGAACAGTGCAGAGGGTGGTGTGACACAGGAGCATCGGTATTAATGCAATGAAAATTGCAAGAGGAAATAGAAGTTGGAGAGGATTGCAGGGTGGGTAAGTGTATCGTGGCTTTAGTAACTGAGAGTGACTTGGCCTTCAAAGGCAGTGAGTACAGAAAGAAGGGGAGTGAGATTTGTCAGTCAATGATTGTGGGAACCTGGTTTATTAACACTGGTTAGTGACTACATTGTGTGTGGGTCAGTGCGAGCAAGGTGGTCAGTGATTGCAGGAAAGGAGTTAAGGGCCTGTCCCACTTAGGCAACTTTTCAGCGGACTGCCTGCGACCTTCAAGCTCGCAGCACTCGCCTGAAAAAACGCAAACTGGAACGGCATCCGTCAGAGCGGAACACACACACACACACACCCACCCACCCCTACCCCCACCCACACACACCCCCACACCCCCACACACACCGCAAAGGCGGGGGTCGGGGAAAGCGGGGGAGCGCTGTCTGATATTCACACGGTGCAAAGCCAAGGTGACACAGACACACACCGCGATGAACAGGACGTTTAAAGACGGCTAGCACAGTGTATGGTAAGTCCTTTAAAAGAGTGGGGGGGAGAAGGGGGGAGAAGGGGGGGGGGAAGAAGGAGTGGAGACACTTTCAAGAAGCAAGACAACTTTTAATAAGCCAGAGATACACATCTGTGAAGTTTAGCAGGTATTTAACATTATCGGTCAGTTTTCCATGGTTCTTAAAACTCGTGCTTACGTTTTTTTCCCCAAATGAGCCAATGAAAATGCCCGGTCAGCAAAGGAGATTTACTAAAACTACCTACGGCTACCTCGACTACCTACAATGACATGGCGACCCCACTACCACTGGACCTACTTTCTCCATGGTGACCAATTTTTGGTCGCAGAAAATTTTTCAACATGTTGAAACATTTGCTGCGACCATACTGAGGCTGCGACTAGTTCCCAGAATACGGGAACTCCTCTCGACCATGAAGGAGACTCACCAGAGACCACCAACGAACATGTGGCGACCATGTGGCGATCATGAGACGAACGCAGAGTCTCCTGCACTTGCCTAAAAAGTCGCATAAGTGGGACAGGCCCTTTAGGGATCACAGGAATTTAGTGCTATGTTCAGGGCAGGTCTGGCCCTGGCTGGTTAAGGTGACTTGGAGAAAGGACTGTGCATTGCCTAGAAACATAAAGGGAAATGGGAAAGCCTCAAGGTTAGTGGGTATATAGCTATGAATCCTTCCTGCAATCAGGTGTGTTATGAAGTACAACTCTTCAGTCATGTTGCCTTTGGTTACCTAATGCCTGGGAAACTGGATTGGTCATCATTAGCTCATTGACTGCCCATTCCCAAGCCAGCTCCGAAAAAAAGCTGAACATTGCTCAGGATCAAGACCAGGTGAGTTCAGTTTTAAGACATTAAACAGTTTTAACTTCCAGCTAACTCAAACCTACCCATTCGAGTGGTTAACATTGCCATCAATGCAAAGGGCCACATTGCAGGAGGCAGATCACCATAGAAACAAGAACAATTCCAAACCAGCCCAGTAAATAAAAAAAACATGTGAAGTGTCAATCAATCATGCCTTGTTTTTACAGTCAGCTATTGTTGAAAATCCACCACCACAGAGCTGTGCTCGATATTACAAAGAGCTTTTTAGAGGCTTGACGGAATTCAGAGTGGAAGTGAACAGAGCTGCAATACAACTGATACAGGCAAACCTTTTACTTCTTGATAGCACTATCTCTCATGATATCTTCCTGATGCTCACTATATCACAGCTTTATGCCTTTGCAGACATACAGATTGCTCATGAAGCAGAAAACCCGACTTCAAGAGAACACCGTGCATAAATTGAAGAAAATGGAATTATCCCAACAAACCTCAGTTGACTGGTGAGACATCACATGATAGTGGTGTTTAAGGGCATAGTTTTAAGTTGAGGGGAGGGAGGTTTTAAAGGGAATCTAAGGGGTAACCATTTTTTAACAGAGAGTGATTCATATTACACTTGCCAGAGGTGGTGGTGGAATCAGATAAATGTAATACATTTAGGAGACATTAAGACAGACATTTAAATAGGCACGTCATAGAAGGATACAGTCCTAAAGCGGGGAAATGGAAATAGTGTAGGTTGACAAAATGGCTGGCACAGGCATGATGGGCTGAAGGGCCTGTTTTCATGCTCATAGTCATAGAATCATAAAGTGGTACAGTGTGGAAACAGGCCCTTCGGCCCAACTTGCCCACACTGGCCAACATGTCCCAGCTACACTAGTCCCACCTGCCCACATTTGATCTATATCCCTCCAAACTTGTCCTATCCATGTACCTGTTTAACTGTTCCTTAAATGTTGGGATAGTCTCTGCCACAACTACCTCCTCTGGCAGCTTGTTCCATACACCCACCACCCTTTGTGTGAAAAGGTTACCCCTCATATTCCGATTAAATCTTTTCACCTTCACCTTAAACCTCTGGTCCTCGATTCACCTACTCTGTGCATCTACTCGATCTATTCCTCTCATGATTTTATACACCTCAATAAGATCACCCCTCATCCTCCTATGCTCTCAGGAATAGAGTCCCAACCTCTCCCAATAGCTCAGACCCTCTAGTTCTGGCAACTTCCTTATAAATCTTCTCTGTACCCTTTCCAGCTTGACAACGTATTTCCTATAACACTGTGCCCAGCCTATAACATGGTGCCCATGCTGCACAACTAAGACAAATGCATTATGTGTTTCATCTAAGATACATGTTAGCATTTTGTTGTGACTGCAATTTTATTTAGCTGATACACAGACTCAAAAGGTTATTTCAATTCTGATGTCTATGTTATAAAAAATTAAAAAAATTATTATTGTATTCTTAATAAACTGACAATTTATGTCTTGTGCCTTTATGTGAAAAATAGTCTATTAAGTGAAAATTAAAATTAAATCAGGTGGAAATAAAAAATGCAAGTTGAAAATTAGAGTGTAAACTCACTTTGCAAACTTTTGCTCCCTTACTGGTACAACAATAAATAACAGAGGAAAAAAATTGCAGAAAGCATGGCATTTGATGATAGAGATAGAGATTGGGAGGCACGGTGGCACAGCAGTAGAGTTGCTACCTTACAGCGCAAGGGAATCGGATTCGATCCTGACTACGGGTGCTTGACTGTACAGATTTTGTGAGTTCTCCCAGTGACCTGCATGGGTTTTCTCCAAGATCTCAGGTTTCCTCCCACACTCCAAAGACGTTCAGGTTTATAGGTTAATTGGCTTGGTATAATTGTCCCCAGTGTGGGTGTTAATGTGCGGGGATCGCTGGTCAGTGCGGACTCGGTGGGCCATAGGGCCTGTTTCCACGATCTCTAAACTATACAAAACTAAACTAAACTAAATATCATAATAGAACGACACAAAGAATGACATGCAACACATCGCATGACAAGCATGACAGGCATGCAAACTTAACCTGAATTACTTCAATTATGACATGATTTTTTGAAACTGCACCAAAAAAGATCTCAGGTAGACAAAAGTGCTGGAGAAACTCAGCGGGTGCAGCAGCATCTATGGAGCGAAGGAAATAGGCAACGAAGAAGGGTTTCGGCCCGAAACGTTGCCAATTTCCTTCGCTCCATAGATGCTGCTGCACCCGCTGAGTTTCTCCAGCACTTTTGTCTACCTTCGATTTTCTAGCATCTGCAGTTCCTTCTTAAACACCAAAAAAGATCTCATCCATCAGCATTTTCCTTTGGCGGGTATTACTGACTGCCTTTGCATTCCTTTGCATTGATTAACATGTAATCAGTGCCAAAGGCCTATTCGTGCTGGTGGGGCATCATTAGAATTCACCTGTAAGCCTGAAACATATTCACGTGGTACACAATTCTCTTTGCCAATGTGATGAATTGTTCACAAACAATCTCCTTTGAGATACTAGTATTATTTACATATACAGAAAATGCTAGAAACATTGACCAGGTCAGGCAACATCTATGGAAAGAGAAACAAAGGGAGATAACCAATTAGTTTATGGTAGGAGAGAAGATGGGGGAAGTATGGGTAGAGCAAAGGGAATATCTTTGATAGACTTTAGACTTCAGAGATGCAATGGAAACAGGCCCTTCAGCCCACCAACTCTTCGCCAACCAGCGATCACTCCGTACACTAGCACTATCCTACACCCTTGGGACAATTTACAATTTTACCCAACTCAATAAATCTACAAACGTGCACGTCTTTGGAGTGTGGGAGCAAATTGGAGCACCCGGAGAAACCCACGCAGGCACAGGGAGAATTTACAAACTCAATACAGACAGCACCCATAGTCAGGTTCGAACCCTGATCCCTGACACCGTAAGGCTGCAACTCTACCACTGCAGCACTGTGCCAACCTAGGATGGATAGGGTGAAACCAAACAATTTAACATCACATTATTACCTTGTTTTCTGCATATATTATGCTTGACTAATAGCAACACTGTAAGACATGTCCAACAAGGGAGGTAAAAATTGAGCCGAAATAACAGATGGGTGACTGGTGGAAATGGTTAGACGGGCAGAAAGAAAAAGCAAGTCACTTAAATTGGAGAAGTCAATATTGGCTATGAAAGGCTGCAACATGCCCAGACAGAATATAAGGTTCATTTGGCCTTGTAGGCACAGTGCAGGAGAATGTGGGATGGTCAACTAAAGCAGCAGGGAACAGGAAGTTCAGGATCACTTCTGTGCACTGAACATTCCACCAAAAATAGATGACCTCCATCTCTGCTTGGTTTCTCCAATGTAAAAGAGACCACATTGTGAACACTAAATACAAGTGGACTAGGGTGCAAGTGAATTACTGATTCTCCTGGAAAAAATGTTTGGCTCCCTGATTGGTGGGAAGGGGAAAGACGAAAGCACAGCTGCAGTTGGAAAGGCCGGTGAGAGTGGGAAAGGGCAGTCAAGATGGAAGGGTCGGCCCGGGAGTCATGAAGGGAGCAATTGCTTTGAAATGCTTAAAAGTGAGGAGTGGGGATAGAATATGTGTCTGGTGTTACAATAATGTTAGTGCTGGTAGGACTTGCGAAGAATAAACAGTGAATTTGGAGGCCAGTGGGGTGGAAGGTAAGAACCAGGGAACTCTGTTCTTGTTCTGTTTAGGAAGAGAGGAGGTGAGAGCACCAACCGGTATGGAATATGAATGAGATACGATCAAAGGGCTTTGTCCTTGCCATAAGCTACGGTCCAGAAGGAAGCAAGATGGAAGTAGAATCTCTTTTATTTCCCCCACCTACTCTGTAATAATAATAATAATAATAATAATAATTATTATTATTATTATTATTATTATTATTATTATTATTATTATTATTTTTATATGTAGAAGTAGTATTAGTAGTATTCAACAAAATTAGGCTCAAGGTATTGGCCGTAATGTATTCGTCTGAGTTGAGTATTGAAACAATGAATAGAATATAACAGGTAATTTTCAGATTGGAAGCTTGTGATGAACAGGGTACAGTTTGCTGCTAGGAGCCAGTTGTTCATAATCTACATAGATGATTGAACATGGGCATCAAGCATAATAAATCAGATGAAAACTGGGCTATGAAAAGGTTGCAGATAGACTTTGGGAGGATGGTCATGGTAGTTGATTGAACAAAGATGGACAATATGGACAATGTGATGCCTAGTGTAGAAATACAGCATGGAAACAGGCCCTTCAGCCCACCAAGTCTGCGCCGACCATCAATCCCCGTACGATAGAACTATCCTACATACTAGGGACAATTTACAATTTTTTCAGAAGCCAACTAACCCACAAACATGGACGTCTTTGGAGTGTGAGACAATACCGTAGCACCCTGGGAAGACCCTCGTGGTCACGGGGAGAACATAAAACTCTGTACAGACAGTACCCTTAGTCAGGATGGAACCCGGGTCTCTGGTGTTATAAGGCAGCAGCTCTACTGCTGCACCACTGTGTCGCTCCTAAATGCTGTCCACATTGATAAAAGAAGGCGGAGTGCAGGGAAGGATTGGAAGTTGCTGGAAATAAGAGACAGGTGGATGCCCATGTACACAAATCAGTGAAAGTTAACATGCTGGTTCAACCAGCAATTAGGAAGGCACAACATATTTTTGCAAAGAGGATTTGAGTACCATAGTATAGATCCCTTGCTCATATTATATAAAGCCTTGGTGAGGCCATATCTGTGATTTAGTCTTCCATCCCATCTGAAGTTTTGGATATTCTTACAATAGAGATTGTGCAGGAAAGATTCATCGGATTGATTTCTGGTATTGTAGATTTGTCAACGGTAGATTGGGTGAATACTCCCTTATCTAGAAGAATGACATGTGTTCATCTAGACATGTGTTCTTATTGATAGACACAAAATTCTCACTGGGCTTTTCATGGTAGACATAAGATTCATGTTTCTCCTGGCTGGAGTGCATGAACCAAGTGCTATCTCAGAATGAATGATAAACCATTCAGGACAGGGATGAGGAAATCATTTCTTCATCTGGAATATAGTAAATCTTCCCAATATTCTACCCAAGAGGTATATGTGGCTAGCGCAGGGACACTCGTTATACGATCATCTGTGATCGTATTGAATAGCAGACCGGATTTGTGGTGTTTAATGACATATTCTGCTATTTTTAATGTTCTTTGATAGGTTATTTGTGCATGTTATCAAAGCAATGTACTTGAACCATACTCCAACAGGAATGAAGGAGAGAAAAAAACATCGCGACAGCATGGGAATGATCAGCAAGACAGAAATATATATATATATATATATATACTAGACTAAGTGGGACCCGTTGGGTGCTGGCAGCTCACTCACTGCTGGTGCGCTGGCAGTTGACTCACGGCTATACCTTGAAATTCCATTTCAAGCAGGATGCAACGCCACCAAATTCAAATGCAGTTTCCTACCATTTCAAGCAGGGTGCAAGGCCACCAAATTCAAGTGCAGTTTCTTACCACTTCAAGCAGGGTGCAAAGCCACCAACTTCAGGTGCAGTTTCCTACCACTTCAAGCAGGGTGGGCCACCAAATTTAAGTGCAGTTTCCTACCACTTCAAGCAGGGTGCAAGGCCACCGAATTCAAGTGCAGTTTCCGACCACTTCAAGCAGGGTGCAAGGCCACCGAATTCAAGTGCAGTTTCATACCACTTCAAGCAGGGTGCAAGGCCAGCAAATTCAAGTGCAGTTTCATACGACTTCAAGCAGGGTGCAAGGCCACCAAATCCAAGTGCAGTTTCATGCTACTTCAAGCAGGGTGCAAGGCCACCATATTCAAGTGCAGTTTCATGCCACCAGGCAGGGTGCAAGGCCACCAAATTCAAGTGCAGTTTCATGCCATTCTGAGCAGGGTGCAAGGCCACCAAATGCAAGTGTAGTTTCATGCCATTTCAAGCTGGGTGCAAGGCCACCAAATTCAAGTGCAGTTTCATACCACTTCAAGCAGGGTGCAAGACAACCAAATTCAAGTGCAGTTTCATGCCATTTCAAGCAGGGTGCAAGGCCACCAAATTCAAATGCAGTTTTATACCATTTCATGCAGGGTGCAAGGCCACCAAATTCAAATGCAGTTTCATACCATTTCATGCAGGGTGCAAGGCCACCACATTCAAATGCAGTTTCATACCATTTCAAGCAGGGTGAAACCACCATAAAACCATTAAAAAAAACACACAAAACACCACATAAACACCACATAAACACCACACTCACAGGTCAGTAGACATTCGGTGTGTTCAGTTGATTCAAAGCTCAGACAGAGTCGTGACCTCTCCCTTCCCTATCTTGCAGAGACTGAGCCACACACACACTTCCGGGTTTTATAATCCCTCCCCAATACCACCGGAAGGGGCGTGGCCTTCATGGTGTGATTGACTGGAGAGAGATTCTCAACATTTTTTAAACACTAATAACACTTTTACTTTTCATTTATGGGAAGATTCCTCTGCACCTGATGAGTAAGATGGTCAAAAATCACAGCCGTAAGTGGTAGCGTTTTATCTAAAACCAATATACAGTGCAAACAGGAAGTTGTCAAATTTAGACTTTTACTCGTGCTTTAGTTCAAACCAACCACCACCAACCATTTGCTGTGCTTCAGTTCAAACCAACCACATTTTCATTTTCCAACCACATTAAGGGCACTCAAGGTCAGTAAAACCACATTCACAGTTTAGTGGACATGTGTTCTGCTCAGACTCTGAGACGTGACCCTCTCGCTTCCCCCACCTTGCAGAGACTGACTGAGGCACTCAACACTTCCGGGTTTTATAGTCCTCCGGAAGGGGCGTGGCCTTCAGGAGAGAGAATCTCAACATTTTTTAAACACTAATAACTCTTTTATGTTTCATCGATGGAAAAAATCCTCTTGTCCTGCGCAGTGGAGGGGGACTCTGAGTAAGATGGCCAAAAATCACAGCCGTAAGTGGCAGCGTTTTTTCTAAAATCAATATACAGAACAACAGTGTAAAGAATTCATAACGAGGCATCGTTACTTTACTATCTTTATTCATACTGGAGCATTACACATTGCACTAGCTGTACGTGGTCTGTCACAGGAACTAGAGAGCGATCTGTGGGTGGGGAGGTTGTAGATATACTTGTGATATGGGGAGTGGTTAGTAGGTATGAGGTCACTATGTTAAAGGCACATGCATATCTCATCTACATCTTTCCTCTTCGAAACGACAGGCAAATACAATGGTGACATGGCGACCACGGCTCATGCGCTAGGATAGTTAAACAAAATCGCCATAGCGGTCAGGCGGTTTGACAAGACGTCCCGCCCGGATTCGCGTCTCGCCATCCACCCTTCCTGCAGGAGGAAGAGGCACCGGCAGGGAAAGACGAACCTGAAAGGGAGAAACGGGAGGAGACGGAGGAGACCGCGGCACCGAACCCGGAGGGGATGCGAGGTCGGGACCGGGAAGAGCGCGGGCAGGCGAGCGAGTACTAGCCGGAGTGGGGTGGAACGGAAGGGGCTGAGGAGGAGCAGAACGTTGCATGTCAGGAAGGACGGGCAGAGCAACGCCCTGACGCGAAACAGGCAGTGGGGGAGCAAAGGGATCCGCGGCAGGAGGACGCGGCTCGTTGACGAGCCGAAGGTGCTGGCAGGACCGTCGGTAAATGGCTCCAGCGTGGTCGACGAGATAGGACCTGGGCGACCCCGCCGAGCCGACAACAGTAGCGAGCTTGGAGTGACCGGGAGCGGTCTGCATACGGACAACTTGACCGGGGAAGAGGCGCGGCAGCGGGTGGCAGGACCTGTCATGGGAACGCTGTTGGACGTCGTGCCTGAAGGCAATGCGTTTCTGAACCGCCGCAGGTGGGAGGATGGAGGGTATGAGGGAGCGCTGGGCCACAGGGAGCGGGAGTCTGGTAGCGCGAGACATGAGCCGCCGAGCAGGTGAACCCATGGCAGAGTCGCGGGAAATGTTCCGAAGGTTGAGGAGGGCCAGATGGAAGTCGGAGTTAATGCCACCACACTGTTCCAACAGGTGCTTCGCGCTGCGGACTGCGCGCTCGGCCAAACCGTTGCTTTGCGGGTACTCCGGGCTGCTGGTGAAATGGCGGAAGTTCCATCTGGAAGCGAACGCTTTAAACTCGGAGCTCGTGAACTGGCTGCCATTGTCCGACTGCAGGCTTGCCGGGGGGCCAAAAGTGCCAAAATGAGGGTACAACCTATCGATGACGGCCGAAGAGGTCATGGAATGCAGCCGGTCGACCACAAACCAGCTGGAGTAGGAGTCAACGAGAACCACGAAATGTTTGCCCCGCCACTCGAAAATGTCAGCGGCAAGCGCCATCCAGGGCAGTTCGGGCGCGGGCTGCTGTAGAAGCGGCTGACGCTGCTGGTGGGGGGCAAGGCTGTTGCAGGTGGAACACGAGGAGACCCTCTCCCGGATGTATTTGGCCATATCCGGCCAATAGAACTGGCTCCTGGCGAGAGACACGGTGGCTTCGGCCCCAGGATGACCGCAGTGAGCGACTTGAAAATAGTGGTCGTGCAGCGCCGCGGGCACGACCACTTTGTGACCCTTCACCACCACGCCGTCGTGCAGTACGAGCTCGTCCCGGACCAGGAAGTAGGGCACGGCACCAGCCGGCAGTGCCGAACGACGGTCAGGCCAGCCCTGCCGGATGACGGCAGACAGCTGTTGCAGGGCAGGGTCATTGGTAGTGTGTTCAACCAGGGACTTCATCTGCTGTGAGGGGACGATGTTCAATCGTAGCACCAATAGCTCAGACATTTCATATTGGTGGCGAGCGGTGGACGTCAGCGGGGCGCGAGACAACGTGTCGGCCACGAACATGTCCTTGCCCTTACGATAAACCACCGTGAACGTGAAGCGCTGGAGCTGCAGCATCATGCGCTGCAGGCGTGATGAGGCCACATGGATCGACTTGTTGAGGATGGTGACAAGTGGCTGATGGTCAGTTTCAACGGTGAAAGTGTTGCCCACGATGTAGTCCCGGAATTTGGAGCAGGCAAACACCACGGCCAGTAGCTCCTTCTCAATCTGCGCGTAGTGCTGTTCGGTGGCGGTCATGGTGCGGGACGCGAAGGAGACAGGCAGCTGCAGGCCGTCATGGACCTGGAGACAGGCGGCACCGAGTCCGAACTGAGAGGCGTCGCAGGTGAGGACAATGGGACGCTGCAGGTCAAAGAACTTGAGCGTGGGGGTGCTGATCAGCTTAGACTTAAGAATGTCAAATGCCTTCTGATGGTTGGGTAACCAAAGCCAGGACGTGTCCTTTTTGATCAGATCCCTCAGGGGAGCGCTGAGCTCGCTGAGGTCGGGGATGAACTTCCCCAGGTAGTTTACCAAGCCGAGGAAGCGTTGCAGGCCTGCCACATTGGTAGGAGAGGGCATCCCTGAGATGGCAGCCGTTTTCTGCGGGTCTGGCTTTAATCCCTCAGCGGTGAATACATGTCCAACATAGGTAACCTCCGAGACGCGGAATCGGCACTTCTTGGGGTTCAGTTTCAAGTTGATTTGCCGGGCCCGGTCCAGGACCTGGCGGAGGTTGACATCGTGTTCGGCAACGTCCTTACCGTAAACGAGGATGTCGTCAACAATTATGGCGCAAGGTAGACCTAAAAACAACTGCTCCATTGTCCGCTGAAATACCTCGCTGGCAGAGTTGATCCCGAATGGCATTCGGAGGAACCGAAACCTTCCGCAGGGGGTGGCGAAAGTTGTGAAAATGGACGACCGCTCGTCCAGTGGTATCTGCCAGAAGGAGCTTTTGGCATCGAGGACAGAAAAAACCGTTGCTGGACCAACCTGTGCAGCGACGTCTTCCACCGTTCTCATAGGGTAGTGAGGGCGTCGAATGGCCAGATTGAGGTCTTTGGGGTTGATGCAGATGCGTATCTCGCTCATGTCCTTTTTAGCAGCAACAACCATGGAAGAGACCCAGCTGGTGGGCTCGACGACCGCCTTTAGGACGCCCATTTGTACCATACTGTGTAGGGTCGCCTCCACTCTGTCCCTCATGGCGAAGGAGACATGGTGAGGAGCATGGACCACAGGAACGATCTTATGGTCCACTACAATCTTGTAGCTGCAGGGTAGTTTGCCTAGCTTATCATCAAAGCGGTCGGGATAATCGGCCAGCGGGTCCATAAGAGTCTGCACCTGGTGGATGTCCCGGTGGAAGTACACCAGTCCCATTTCCTGGCATGCCTGGATCCCCAGCAGGGGAATGCATTTTCGATTGAGGAGATAGAAGGTGAGGGGCCGAGAGGTCTCTAGTATCTTACAGCGTAGCGTGGCCTTGCCCACAGGAGTAAGAATCTCCCCACCGTAGGCATGCAAGGTTGAGCTCTGGGAAAATATCTGCTCATTAGTTCTTAGCTGGTTGAAAAGGGATGTTGACATTACGTTGGTCACCGCCCCCGTGTCGATCTTAACAGTGAAGGTCGAGTTGTTCACAGTGACTAGCACAGAAGGATCCGTTATCATAGCAGGTGCGTCCAACACGGTAAACAAGTTGGTCTCCCCCTGAGAGGAGTCAGATGCAGAAACAGACTGTTCATCGGAATAGCACTGGGAGCTGAGCTCATTGTCAGCTTGTAGAAGGTTGTTTAAATTTCCCCTTCGAGCAGCGCCAGGCTTCCCACGGGAACGACAAGCCACAGCAAAATGGTTCAATTTTTTGCAGACATTACACGTTTTTCCCAAAGCAGGGCACACATTGAATTGATGAGTCGTGAAGTTGCAATTAGGGCACCTTTGCCGGGTACCTCCCCCTGTAGCAGCACCGAACCCCGGGGCGCGTCCCCCTCGAGCAGCGAGCGACCCCGGGGGTCGCGACTGGGGTGTGTTCATGAGATGACTGGGAGTGCTGGCAAAGTTGATCGCCTGCTCAGCCGGCGACGCCGCCGAGGAAACAGCTTCAGCTAAGCGAGTAGCGTGCATAGCATCGGCTAAAGTCAGATCCGGCTTGCGCAGAAGTTCGGCCCTGAGCTTCTCATCATGGAGACCGTAAACCAGAAGGTCCCTGAGAATCTCATCGGGGTTCCACGCGTGGAGGCGGCAGCGCCTTCCGAGGTGCCGCAGCGCAATGACATAATTCTCAGCAGATTCCCCAGGGAGCTGACGCCGCGCGAACAGTTTAAAACGTTCTAAGATGCAATTAGTCGGAATGTCACAAATAGCGTCAAACTTAGCCAACAGACATACCGGGTCCCGAGCTGATTCTCCATCAGCGTAGACGAAGAAGTCGGAGCGAGTCAGGGCCTCGGGACCAGCCAAGTTGAGAAGCAGAGAGGCTTTGAGAGCGGGGGTGGCGTCAGGATGAGCGATCGTGAAATAGTGTTCAAAGTCACGTTTGAATACGTCCCATCGAAGGGCGATGTCTAAATCAAAAACGAGCACATCGGGCTTACGGGCAGAAGAGGCCATGACAAAGAAACAGGAGGGCGGGGGAAACAAAAACTGGGACAAATTAAATGATAAACCGATAAACAGGAGGCGCAAGGTAAGTTATTTGACACCATGTAAAGAATTCATAACGAGGCCTCGTTACTTTACTATCTTTATTCATACTGGAGCATTACACATTGCACTAGCTGTACGTGGTCTGTCACAGGAACTAGAGAGCGATCTGTGGGTGGGGAGGTTGTAGATATACTTGTGATATGGGGAGTGGTTAGTAGGTATGAGGTCACTATGTTAAAGGCACATGCATATCTCATCTACAAACAGGAAGTGGTCAAGATCAGACTTTTAGTAATATACTAGACCAAGTGCAGACCCGTTGGGTCTGGACACCGAACGTGCATTTGCGGGGGGGGGGGGCTGTGGCGACACATTAACCACCCCCTTTCCTCCAAAGCACAGTTGCAGGGTGGGAATCTGGCACCCACAAACACACACACTCATCACACCCCTTGATATTATCTTAATTGTATTAATTGGCTTCTTTTATCCCATCTCCACCCTATCCACTGACGAATAGCCCTCACCTCTCAGGTGCGTCTAGAGGGGGGGGGGCAGAGAGAGTGTGCACAGACAGAGTGGAAGAGAGAGAGAGAGTGCAGAGAAAAAGATAAAGATCAAAGAGTGAGAGAGCAGAGAGATAGCGGCTGACAGGCGCTGCAAGTGGAAAATTGATTTATTAAATCTTAAAATGTAAATAACTTAAAATACAACAATTTAAATGGTAAAGATAAAATGTATTCAGTTATGTTCATTTTTGTTGTGTCTCTTGTTCCACTCTTCCCCCTCCCTCCACACTCTTCCTACTCCCTCCCCTACCCCATCTCCTCCCTCCCCCTCCCCCATCCAAGGGGTGGGGGGGGAGAGGGGAGGGAAGGGGGAGGGAGTGGGAGAGAGAGAGGGGTGGGGTAAGGGGAGAGAAGTTGAAGAGTGGGGAGGGAGGTGTAAGGGGAGTGTTGGATGAAGGACAGAGGGGTAGGGGGAAGGGGGCGGGGTGAGAGAGAGAAGGGGGACGGGAGGAGAAGGGATGGGGAGGGGGAGAGAGGTGTGATTGATTGATTGATTGATTGATTGATTTATTACTTGTCATTTGAACCTCAAAGAGGCTCAAATGAAACTCCGTTTCCACAGCCATACAAACAAAACAATTCTTACACGACACACAAACAATTCAATTTACAGAAAAACATCCATCACAGTGAATCTCCTCCTCACTGTGATGGAAGGTAAAGTCATTTCTCTCCCCTGCACCATTTTTCTCCCGATGTTGAAGCCCCAGGCGGGCAATGATAAGTCCCACGGCCGTTGAGGTCGCGCCGGGCGGTGTACGGCCTCGCTCCGGGCCCAAAAGTCACAAAGTTGGAGCCCCGGCGGGCGCTGGAATATCCCGCCGCCATTAAAGCCGCGCCGGGCGATTTACAGCCCCGCTCCGGGTCGTTCCAACCCCGCGACACGGGCGGGAGAAGTTGCGTTGCGGGAGCTCCGGAAAGCGGTCTCTCACCCGGACCCACGAGCTCCCGATATCACAGTCCACGGGTCTGCAGCTGCAGCTGGAGTTCCGGAGTCGGGCCGCAGCAACAAGCCACCACCGCTCCCCCACGCTCCGAGGCCGGCCAGCCCCACGATGGCATGTCCGCAGCTCCGCAGGCTCCGCGACTGGAGCCCCCAGGTCGTCCCGGTCGGAGGCCGCTCCACGGAGCTAGGCCCCAACGACAACGGAGACCCGACAGGGAAAAGGTCGGGTCTCCTGTACAGGGAATAGATTTTTGGAGGAGGGGGAAGGGATGGGAGAGGGAGGGAGCGGATTAGGGAGATGGGGTTGGGGAGGGAGGGGGAAGAGTGTGGAGGGATGGTGAAGAGTGTAGACGGAGAAGGAGGGTGAGAGAGAGAGAGGGATGGAGTGGGAGGAGGAGGGGAGGAGGAGGGGAGGAGAGGGAGAGGGGTGAGGAGAGGGAGATGGAGAGGGGGAGGAAAGAGGGATGGGGACAGGAGGAGAGAGGGATGGGGAGGGGGAGAGAGGTGTGGGGGAGGGGGGAATGATGGGGAGGGAGGGGAGGAGGGAGATGGGTTAGTGGAGGGAGGGAGAAGAGTGTGGAGGGAGGGGAGCGGGGTGGGGGGAGGGAGTGGAAAGAGTGGGGAGGGAGAGTGGGAGGGGAGGGGGTAGAGAAGAGGAAGAGTGG
>CM075977.1:310181543-310328493 GCA_038087875.1 Malacoraja senta
GAGTTGGATGAACAGCCATGATCATATTGAATGGCGTTGCAGGCTCGAAGGGCCGAATGGCCTACTCCTGCACCTATTTTCTATGTTTCTATGTTTCTATGTCTTGTTAACTCTCATTGTCTGTAACTCGTTTTAACCTAGTCCCTAGCTAACAATGGCCTGTTTCCTTTATCGCCATTACTTTTTTGCATATCTTTCATTCATTTGTTCTTTATCTCTCTATATCACTGTCAATATCTCCCCTTTTCTCTGACTCTCAGTCTGAAGAAGGGTCTCAACTCAAAAAACACCACCTGTCTCAATTCAAAAAACACACCTCCCATTCCTCCAGAAATGCTGTCTGACCCGCTGAGTTACTCCTGCTTTTTGTGTCTATCTTCAGACCAAACCTGCAATTTGTATTCCAGGTGCAGTTTCACCAGAGCTTGATGTAATTCCAGAAAGATGTCTTTACACTTGTACTCAATTCCACTTGCAATAAAGGCAAACATACTGTGTGCCTTCCTAATACTTCTTCTTCCCGAATGTTAACCTTCAGTGATTCATTTACAAGGACACCGTGGTCCCTTTGTAGTTTCCTAAACTGCCATAAACAACTCATGTCTTACATCTTAATAGTTTGCTTAGTATGGATTTAAGACTTTGGTTTCAGGTTTGAGCTAAATTTCTTTCAGTCTTTGCATAAAATAAATCAGACTTTGTTCACTCATCCCTATGGGCCTTTCAATTTACTGGATGATTAATTAACCCTTTCACATTGCAAAATACCAGATCACACAAGCTTGTTCTATCATTACCAGCAATGGGTATGTCATCATCTGCCATGTGTCCGGATCTATGCAATGCAGCACAGAGGTATGTAACATTTTGGAGGTCATTTAACTACTATGCTCCTAGATTCAGCACTGAGTCCAGGGTGGTTCTGTAACATACTGTGTTGAGGAGTTGGACACACCTTCTGCCTGGCTCCACTGCACTGTGTCAGCCACAATTGTCACATTAAACATGGCTCCATTCATTTGAATGGGGTTGCCAACCTGCACAGAGAAGATTAGTAACGGCGAGTACTATTTCATGCTTTGTTTAATTAATTAATTTGCATGAGTTAAATTCATTTTAAAGAAACAGGATCCAGTTTTGGAAAAATGCAGATTATTTTTTTAATTGCAATTTTTTTGTTCGAAGAATTTGTAAATGTTTATAATTTAAATAGTGTCTTTGATCATCTGGATGGTCTGGGGGGCAGCAAGTCAGTTTGCCTGAGACCTAGTGTTGCTTGCGGAGCACTCAGTCCTGAGTAATGTCAGGACAGCGAGGACTCAATTCTCCATTTAGCCCCAATGGGATTCACACAGCTGTAAAGGTAAGTGCGGCAGATCCCATTACTGCAGAGGTGTACACATATTATTGACTGCAGAGCACAATCCAAGGCATTGCACTTCTGATTCAACATCACAACTCTTAAGGTCTCTCTGAGTCTGATCATCTGGGCATCCCACTGCCAGTTTTTAAACGGTTCGATCCTCTGCACTGAGATAAAATGAGAATTGCAGTAAGACCACTCCAATATATTACAATTAAAATTTTATAGGGCTATTCTGACATGCAGGGGCGAAAATCGCTATCAAAACATGGGGGCGACACAATTTCTTGGTGCCCACACACACATGCGCACACACTCGACGCTTCTTCCTCCTCCAATCACCGCGCTCTATCCTCAGTCCCACCCCACTACTTCTGCCTCTGACCGATACCTCCCTCCTCCAATCATCGCACTGAATCATCATGTCCCACCCCCCCCCCCACTGCCTGCTGACCAACGTCTCTCTCGTCCAATCGGCGCCCTCGATCATCAGTCCCACCCCCACTGTCTCGCGGAAAGCGAGATTTTTAATAGATTTTTTTAACCTAATTTCAAAATCTGGATTACAAAACATGGGGGGGATTGTCCCCCACCTCTCAAAATAGGGAGGGGACGTGCACCCCTGACCCCCCCCCCCCGGGATTTCCACCCATGCTGACATGTCAAAAGTAACAAGCTAAAGGGCCTGTCCCACGGGCATGCGACTCCATGCGGCAAGCGTGACCTAACCACAAGCAGGGACCGTGCGGGAGCCACGCGGAGGTCCAGTGATCCCCGTACAGGGCCGGTCCTACCAGCATGCGGCTGCATGCGGCAAGCGCTACCAAATCGGAAGCGGGGGCCGCGCGGAGGTCGAGTGCCATCAAGACGGTGCGTACGGCAGCGAGGCGGTGCGCATGGCCATTGAGGCGGTGCGCACGGCCTCGATGCAGCTGCGTCCAGTGTCGAGGCGGTGCGCATGGCCGTCGATACTGCGTGCATGGCCTCGATGCGGCTGCAGGGCGGCAGGCTGTTGCCGCATGGAATTTTGAACAGTGTCAGTTTTTCAGAGCCCCGCGCGATGTCGGGACCAGCTCCGCACAACTCCATGCGGCTCCCGCGATCAAAGTGGGACCGGCCCCGCGACCTCCGCGCGGCACCCGCACGGACCCCGCTTGCGGTTAGGTCCCGCTTGCCGCATGGAGTTGCATGCTCGTGGGACAGGCCCTTAACAATTCTAAAACTTGCTGTGGGATAAATATAACGTAGTGTTTCTGAGACTTAACATGTCTATATAAAGGATCAACGACAAACAGTAGTTCATACTCACTCGTTACCTACTGAGTGAATATGCCATTGAAACAAATCTTAACTTTGTCACTGGAAGGAGTACCCAGGGAAAATAAGTCGCACTTTTGTCAAAAATAAAACCACACATTTCCAGCATGTGAGAAATTTTAAATGCTGCTTTTCATTACTAGTAGCCAGACAGCAGCAGAATAAAATTATCACATTTGATACACGGTGTCTGGCCTTTCAAAAGCCAGCACAGTATTCAGCAACTCAACAATTACTGTCATGTCACAATTTACCTCTGATTGCCTGATAGCTTTTAATGGTTCTTAACGGAGTTCCAAGAAATCTTTATGGTTAAATCAAAGTTCAGTTCTATTTTGTCCTAACTTTATTAAATAGAACCCCGTTAGCTGTCAGCACGGCACATTTGCGGAATGATGGCGTACTAAGCATGATTTTTTAAAGCATTTTCTTAGCAAAGGTTCATTCACGTGCTTTAATATTGGTGAGATATATTTAGATTAGTTTTGTTTAGTTTAGAGATACAACTTGAGACCTGGCCTTTCAGCCCACGAGGTCCATGCTGACCATTAATCACCCATTCAAGCTAGTTCTATGTTATCCCACTTACGCATCCACTCCCTGCACATTAGGGGCAATTTTACAGAGGTCAAAATAAAACTACAAACCCCCACGTCTTTGGGATGAAGAAACCGAATCTGGTTCACAGGGAGAATATGCACAACTCCACACAGACAGTAGCTGAGGTTAGGATCAAACCTAGCTGTCAAGCACTGTGAGGTAGCGGCTCCACAGCCTAGGCATAAAATCCTGGAATAACTCAGCGGGACAGGCAGCATCTCTGGAGAGAAGGAATGGGTGAGGTTTCGACTCGAGACCCTTCTTCAGACTTGCAGCTGTGCTACTGTGTAGCTAGTCTGATGGTAGTGGGTTTCGTTGATACCTGCTTACAGAGTCAGTCACATACATATATTATAGAATCATGCAGCAATAAAGAGGTCAGTGGCCCATTATACCTGTACGAGCTCTTTAAAAGAGCTAAGCAAAAAATCCCATTTCCCTTTTCCTTCCTCAGCCCCACAAATAGTCTCCCATCCAATATTTATTCAATTCCATTTGGAACTTGTTATCTGAATCTACACTTTCAGGCACTACTTTCCAGATCATAAAGCAATGCTGCAATAAAAAACTCCTCCCCATCTTTTTTTCTGAATCTTTTGCCTATTTCCTTAAATCTCTATTTTCAAGCAAAATTAAATTCTTCCCCAAAAAAAGGACTAAACATGTTTCCTGTTGGTAGATTTCCTGCAGCTCTGATTGATGTTTATTGTTACTCCTCTTGTAAAGGAAATGGGAATGTTGTTTTTTTCTTATCCTGAAGTGAGATGGTTTGCATTTATATTTATTTCCAAAAATTGTCAATATATCATAATACAGCAATTCAACTGTTACAATATTGTATTTGGCCTAAAATAGGATTTTCTAGTGTTTTTGCTTCTTTGCATTTGTTATCACAGGAAGACTGCACCAAATTATTTTAAACGGTGTTTAAGGGCATGGACGGTGGGCCAAAGGGCCTGTTTCCACACAGTATCTATGTAACTAAGAACTAAAACTAATATCCATACTGCATGGTATTAATCACTAATTGTTGCAGCACGTTACACTGTCTCTGAAACTCATTACCATTCACATCAATGGCACTATATTTTGAAGGCCTTGAAAACATGTTCCATGTAGCACATTTACGGACACGTGTATTTTTTTAACCTAACGTGAATTCTCTTGCATGTTCATTGGGTTTAGTTGGAATCAAGCCAGTACCACAAGGGCTCATAGCTCAATGTTTTGCTGAGCAATATTCAATACTGTAACCCCAAACACTGATATTCACTCCAGGCTAGCATGGTTGCATGCTGGAACCATAACTTCAAAAGGTTTATCTAATGTCTCTTGTGATGAACTTCACTATCCCAAAAGCTTTTGATCAGCTTTTGAAGAATAGTTAACTTGTTTTTATTACAAACTTTCAGTAGCTTCTGATATCTATTGATCTTCATGCAGTTTATATATTAATTCATATAGCATTGATCATTTATTGTCTCACTTCATTTTACAATTTGCATCATGTGACCGCAGTAGGAGGCCTTTTGGCCCATCATGTCCATGCCAGCTGACTATCATAAAAAATATCCAGTTCCACTCACTATCCCTTGTCTGTAGCCTCACACTGTTTTCTCTCCGTTGTACATTTAGCCATTTTCATCTTGAAAGCCACAGTGGAACCAGCTTCCACCACAACTGCAGGCAGTGTGGCAGATTCCCACCACGCATTGTACAAATAGGTGTTTTTCCTTGTGTGATTCTTATTTCTCTTTCCCTTTATTTTGCACATGAGAGTACTAGTTACAAGTAACTAGTTCCTGTAATAATGGTTGTGTGGAGACACTCATAACTATAGAGTTTGGAAAATAATAGCTGTTGTTTTATGCTTGTTTATCATTAATGTATTCATTTTAGTTTAGTTTAATTTAGTTTAGTTTAAAAATACAGCGTGCAAACAGACCCTTCGGTCCACCGGGTCCGCACCGACTACCAATCTATACACTAATTCTATACACTATACACTAATTCTATCCTACACACTAGGAATAAATTAGAAAAGCCAATTGACCTACAAACCTGTATGCCTTTGGAATGTGGGAGGAAACTGGAGCACCCAGAGAAAACCTATGCGATCACAGGGAGAATGTACAAACTCCGTACAGACAGCACCAGTAGTCAAGTTCGAACCTGGTTCTCTGGCGCTGTAGGGCAGCAACTCTACTGCCGCATCATTGTGCCACCATACAAGGAAATCTGTAAATGAGTAAGCAAATATCAACGAAACTCACTACCACTGGAACAGCCATCTGCAAATTCTGATGCTTTTTTGCAAAAACTGAAAATTTAATGATGTACTGTATGTAGCCGTGGGTATTTGTTGGAACAATAGGATCTGAAAATTGATCTCCATTTATGGGCATTCACCAAGGCAATGAGGTGGTGAGTGAGTAGTGGTTATATGAATTAACCGTCATATCTTTCTCAAGAAGTCATACAGAAATTTTTCCACCTTCTGCTTTGCAACATTCACTAATTAATTTGAATTCGAATTCCAGGCAAAAGCATTTGAACCAGATTTTCTAAACAAATCCACTTGTATTCATAGCAAACAATAATGGGCCCAACATCACAAAGCCTTCAGCAATCTAACCAAATTAAAAAGTTCTTGGTACCAGTATCTATCCCAAGGATCAGTGACTGATTCACAGTACCAACACAATATTTACTACAAAGGAGCAATGAGGGGTCTTGGCATAACATATCAAAGTGCACTAAGTGACATAAGAAGGGTGGAGTGGGATTGCAAAAGGACTGAGCCATGTTGAATGAGTGCGCAAGAACATGCCAAATTTAAAAAAAAAACATGGAGCTATTTACTTTAGATTGAACTGTAGAAAAGCAGAATGTTTCTGCTTCAGCCAGCTTTTTGGGTAGTGAGTTCCAAGTCTTCTCTGCTCTCTCCATGAAAAATTGCCTCATCTTCTTTCAAGTCTTTCTACTAATTATTTCAGTGGTTTTTGATCCTTCTCCATGAGAAGTAGTCCCTTCATATTTACTTTATCTGGTTCCAATCCTTCTAATCCCTCCATTGTTTTTTGATCATCTATTTGACCCATCTGGAAAGGAGATCAAGGTCTTGTGTAAATGTTTCTACATCTTAATTTTCTCCCCGGCGTTTCCTCTGTTCCAAGGAAAACAATCATCGCCTATCCAATTGATCCTGAAAGCCACATTTTTTTAAATTCCTGGAAAGATCTTAATAAATGGCGTCTGCACTGCCTCCAGTGCAACCACAGCCTCTAATGTGGTGACCAGAACCGTGCCTCGTATTCAATCTGTGACTGATAAAAGTCTTACTGAAATAATTAGAACATGTCACGTTGCAGCTTTATAAAACTTTGCTTCGGTTGCATTTGGAGTATAGTGTGCATTTCTGGTTGCCCCGTTGCGGCGGGGATGTGGAGGCTTTGAAGAAGCAGTTTACCAGGATACTATCTGGATTAGGATTTATTAGCTGCAGGTAGAGGTTGGACAAACTTGGATTGTTTTCTCTGGAATGTCAGAGTTTGAGCTGAGATCAGGTAGAAGTTGATAACATTATGAGAGGCATGGACAGAGTAGATAGTCAGTATGTTTTCTCTCAGCATGGAAATGTCAAAGACTAACGGGCATAGACTTTAAGTCAGAGGGAGAACTTTTAATAGAGACCTGTGGGGTTTTTTTACAGAGCATTGGGTTGCGCAGCCTGGGGTAATGGTGGAAGCAGATACCAAAGTGGCATTTAAGAGACTTTTAAATAGGCAGCTGAATAAGCAGGGAAAGGAGGGATATGTATTATATGCAGGCAGTGGGGATTAATTTAATTTGGCATCATGTTCGACACAGAAACCATGGGGCAGAGGGCTTGTTCCTGTGCTGTATTGTTATTTATTCTATGTTCTAATTAAGGTCATACTTGGAATACTGTGTATATATTGATCTCCATACTTGAGGAGGTATGTCTTTCCCTTTGAGGAAGTGTACAACATTTCTGATGAACAGATCTGATGAACAAGGATTGTTTTAGAGGAAGCAATGATATTATATGAGAAGATATTGAATAGGTGTTTATTCCTATAGCCTGGTAAAAAAATAGATTATTTCATTGAACATGTGAAACACCTAAATGTGTTCAAAGGGTCAATGTTGGAGAATATTTCCCTTAGCTGAGAAGTCAAGAACTTTGAGTTACAATTTTAGAGTCAGAAACAGAGAGATCTTGGAGTACAAGTCTCAGTATGGGGGGTGATGATACAACTTCATAAACCTTGGTTAGATTACAGATGGAGAATTAGAATGTTTAGGTCGCTACACAATAAGATGGTAGTGATTACACTGGAGAAAGTGCAGAGGAGGTTTTCCAAGACTGACACAGTGCTGGAGCAACTCAGCAGGTCAGGCAGCATCTCTAGAGCAGCTGACCTGCTGAGTTACTCCAGCACTTTGTGTCATTCTTTGGAATCCAGCATCTGCAGTTCCTTGTTTCTACATTTCACTGCTCCACTGCAAAATCTCCTCAAGGTGTGCCTACTTTGAAGAAGTTCTCCTCTCCCACACCAACAGGGGTTCTGTGAAACTCTCTCTCACTGCTTCCCCTGTGATTCCTGCTGCTCCCCAGCAGAGTATGAAGAAATGTCCCGACCCGTAACATCACCTATCCATGTTCTCCTGAGATGCAGCCTAACCTGCTGAGTTACTCCAGCACTTTATATCTCTTTAAGAAAAACAATGTATTCATTCATAAGATTGTGCATCCTTGCTACTCTGTACCATGGATATATGTAATGCCCAGTTGAGCAAAAGGTTTATAAAATAATGAGGGGCATAGAAAAGCTTGATGATCATGGTGTTTTCCCAGAGTAGGGATCATGGGCTCAAGGTGAGAGGGGAAAGATTTAAAGGGAACCTGAGGGGCGACTTTTTCATATAGAAGCGAGTGGGTGTATCGAACAAGCTGCCAGAGGAAGTGGTAGAAAAGGGAACATAATTTAAAAGACATTTAGACAGGTTCATGGATAGGAAAGGTTTAGTGGATATGGATTCAATGCAGGTAAATGGGTACCAGCTCTGGAAGGCACATTGGTCAGCATGGATGTGTTTCACTGAAGGGCCTGTTTCTGTGCTATATAACTTTATGATTCTATAATTATTGATTTTGTCAATTTTTGAAACCTCTGAGAATGGGGTTAGTGCAGGATGGCGGAGTTGAGGTAGAATATCAGATAGTATTGAATGATCTCAAAGTCCTTGGTGTAAGTGTGGATAAAAGGACATAATAACGCATATGCCAGAATATGAACCAACATTTGGAATAAAAAAGAAAGATCTCGACCTGAAACATCACCTATTCCTTCTCTCCAGAGATGCTGCCTGTTCCACTGAGTTACTCCAGCATTTTGTGTCTATCATTGTTTCTTTGTATAATTTGTAACCATATGATGAATTTGCATTCCACTCAAATAATGACTTTTTTGCTCGTTAAATGTTACTGCTACTCATCATTCATAACTTTTGACTTTGCTGATCTCATTCCAGGATACATTGTGAGACATTTCCCGTATTAAATGCAATATATTGCACTGAGATGTCACTGCTCCTTTCCAATGTCCTTGGCTGTAATCTTTAATTGTGCCTTTCTTCCTGCTGCAGTATTTCTGCCAATACAGTTGCTGACATTATTCAAACACTTTGGTGTCTAGCCCCTCCTGCACAGCAGCCTATGAATATTTCCCTTTAGTTTAGTTATCTCCTTTTGTTCTGAAAATTAGACTGCTGTTTCAATATCTTAGTGGACCATTTTAAAGTAATTACCGTAGAATAATCTGCAATCTGCACAATGCATAGTGATGCTGTGATTTCTGGCTAGGTTAGTTTAGTTTAGTTTAATTTAGTTTAGTTTAGTTTAGTTTAGTGATACTGCATCAAAAGAGGCCCTTTGATCCAACGAGTCCACACCGACCATCAATCACCTGTTTACATTAGTTTTATGCTATCACAAGTTCACGTTATAGGAGTAGAATTAGGCCGTTCAGCCAATCGAGTCCACTCCGCCATTCAATCATGGTTGATCTCTGCCTCCTAACCCATTTTCCTGCCTTCTACCCATCACCCATTCATGTAAACCTCCTCTGGACCATCTCCAGAGCTAGCACATCCTTCCCCAAATATGAGGCCCAAATTTGCTCACAGTTCTTTGCCACAGAAGGCTGTGGAGGCCAAGTCAGTGGATATTTTTAAGGCAGAGATTGATAGATCCTTGATTAGAACAGGTGTCAGAGGTTATGGGGAGAAGGCAGGAGAATGGGGTTAGGAGGCAGAGATAGATCTGTCATGATTGAATGGCGGAGTAGACTTGATAGCCAAATGGCCTCATGATCTCTGTTTTTGTATTCCAGTCCTCTTGATATAAATGCTAGCATTGCATTTTCCTTTTAATGGGCCTGTCCCACTTAGGCGATTTTTTCGGCAACTGCTGGCAACTGTCACAGTCGTAGCAGGTCACCGAAAAAACAGCGACAGGACCCCCCTACGACAATGTGTACGACAATGTCTACAACCTACCACCTGGTTGACATCAAGCTACCGACACCCGGCGACCCATTAGGACATCCACCTATGACCACGCCAATGACAACCTATGTCCACCCGCGACAAGCTACGACAAAGGTAAGACATTTCAGTCGCCGGTACCTGTTGCCGGTTGACGTAGGTTGACATAGGTAGTCGCCAATAGAATTCACCGAAGTCAGCACCAGCAACAACCTACGTCATCCTGGCGACAACCTTCATCATCCTGGCGACAACCTACAACAGCACCTATGTCAGGAGAAGTCAAGCTGCGCTCATTAGAGTCAAGCCAATTGTCGCCGAAAAGTTTTGAACATTTCAAAATCCAGCGACGACCAGAAAAACGCTACGATTCTTTGGGCAACTGAGGAGACTACTCACGACCATACAGGCAACACCCCGGTGACCATGTGGTGACAGCCTAGTCGCCTGTACTCGCATTAAAAATCGCCTAAGTGCTGCAGGGACATTACTACCGATTCGACTTGCAAATTAACTTTTTGGGAGTCCTGCATCAGCACTCCCAAATCCCTTTGCACCTCTGATTTCTGGATTCTCTCTCCATTTAGAACATAATCTATGCTTATGCCAGCAAGAAAAATTTATTCCTATGAAGAAAAAAAGGGGTAAGGGTAAGAACAGTCAGCCATGGCTCAGTAAAACTATAAAGGATAGTATTCGGCTGAAGGCAAGGGCATATAAGGTAGCCAGAGATAGTGGGAGGGTAGAGGATTGGGAAGCATTTAAAGGTCAGCAAAAAATAACTAAGAGATTAATTAAGACGGGGAAAATAGACTATGAAAGGAATTTAGCGAACAACATAAAAACTAATAGTAAGAGTTTTTATAGCTATATAAAAAGAAAAAGGGTGGCTAAGGTGAACGTTGGTCCATTGGAGGGTGAGACTGGAGAGTTGTTGGTGGGGAACATGGAAATGGCAAAGGCATTAAACGAGTATTTTGTATCAGTCTTCACCATAGAAGACACAAAAAATATTCCAACGCTGGATAAACAGGGGGCGGTAGGAATGGAAGAGCTAAATACTATTAAGATCACCAAGGAGGTGGTATTAGGGAAATTAATGAGACTGAAGGAGGATAAATCCCCTGGGCCTGATGGATTACATCCAAGGGTCTTGAGGGAGATAGCGGTGGGGATTCTGGATGCATTGGTGATAATTTTCCAAAACTCCCTGGAGGCAGGAACGGTCCCAGTGGATTGGAAAATGGCCAATGTAACACCTATATTTAAAAAAGGAAGTAAACAGAAGGCGGGTAACTATAGACCGGTTAGTCTAACATCGGTGGTGGGTAAAATGTTAGAGACAATTATTAAAGAAACACTAACGGGGCACTTGGATGGACATGACTTCATCGGACAGAACCAGCATGGTTTTGTGAAGGGGAAGTCCTGTTTAACGAATCTGCTCGAATTCTTTGAGGAAGTAACAACCCGGGTGGATAAAGGGGAACCGGTGGATGTGGTATACTTGGACTTCCAAAAGGCTTTTGACAAGGTGCCACATAAGAGACTATTGCTAAAAATAAAAAATTATGGGATTGGGGTAATATATTAGCATGGGTAGAGGATTGGCTAACAAATAGGAAGCAGAGAGTGGGGATAAATGGTTCATATTCGGGATGGCAACCGGTAACTAGCGGGGTTCCGCAAGGGTCGGTGCTGGGACCCCAGTTGTTCACAATTTATATAAATGATTTGGAGGAGGGAACCAAGTGTAATATATCAAAATTTGCGGACGATACAAAAATGGGAAGAAAAGTAGGGGATGAGGAGGATAGGAAGAGTCTGCAAAAGGATATAGATAAGCTAGGTGAGTGGGCAACAACTTGGCAGATGAAATTTAATACTAATAAATGTGAAGTCATTCACTTTGGGAAAAAAAATAATAGGGCAAGTTATTTTCTAAATGAGGAGGAGCTGCGTTGTAATGCAACGCAAAGGGATCTAGGGGTAGTAGTACATGAATCACTAAAAGTTCGTATGCAGGTGCAGCAAGCTATCAGGAAGGCCAATGGAGTTTTGGCCTTTATTGCTAGGGGGATTGAGTATAAAAACACGGAGGTCTTGCTGCAGCTGTACACAGTATTAGTGAGACCACATTTGGAATACTGTGTACAGTTCTGGGGTCCATACTTAAGAAAGGATGTACTGGACCTGGAGGCAGTGCAGCGAAGGTTTACAAGATTAATTCCTGCAATGAGGGGATTGACATATGAGGAAAGGTTAAGTAGGCTGGAACTCTACTCTTTGGAGTTTAGAAGAATGAGAGGCGATCTCATTGAAACATATAAGATCGTGAGGGGCCTTGATCGGGTGGATGCACAGAGGATGTTCCCAATGATCGGGGAAACTAGAACTAGGGGACATAGTTGCAGAATAAGGGGGGGCTCTTTTAAAACTGAGATGAGGAAGAACTTCTTCACACAGAGGGTGGTTAATTTATGGAATTCACTGCCCCAGGGAGCAGTGGAAGCAGAAACATTAAATATATTTAAGTCTAAAATAGATGGTTTTTTAGCTGCCAAGGGGATAAGGGGCTACGGGGAGAGGGCAGGGATATGGACCTAGGTAGGGTTAGTATAGTAAGACCTGAGTGATCTCCTGGACAAGTGTCGATCGCCTGGATTGGGGTCGGAGAGGAATTTCCCGGATTTTTTTCCCGAATTGGACCTGGGTTTTTATCCGGTTTTTTGCCTCCCCCAGGAGATCACGCGGTTCTTGGGGTGGAGAAGGGTGATAGCGGTATAAAGGGGAGGGTAGTGTCTTGTGTTCTGTGTCTTGTGTCTACTGTTTGTGGGTAGGGGTGTCTGTTTGGTGTTCAGCCATGAGCGAATGGCGGTGCGGGCTCGATGGACCTGGTGGTCTACTCTCGCACCTACTTTCTATGATTCTATGATTCTATGAAGATGGCACGGCCGTGTCCAGTCACTGTCGTGGTAGCTCCGCAGAGATTGTGTGTTTTTCTAAATAGTATGTTGATTTTAAATTTATTTCTTACTACTAACACATCAGCACTAACAATGTATGACCGTAAAACACTCTTAAACTTAAACTTTAGCGTAATCCAAGGCTTTTTAGACACATTACTCATCGATCCAGCGTGGCCAGCAGAGATCACAAGAGCGCGCCGCGGCAACAACAATGGGAGCGCAGCTCCGGGAAAAAGTCAAAGATAACATCGAGGTAAGCAGGGGGGGGGGGGGAGGGGGCGATTCAGAACAGGCTGAGAGCCCAAGCCCGTCCACCGCTGCCCAGCTTCCTTCTGGCTAACGTCCAGTCCCTGGAGAACAAGTTGGGTGACCTCCTACCTTCCCCGGGAGTTCAGCTCAGTGATCATCGCAGCCGTCTACATACCACCGCATGCGGACACCGACGTGGCACTATCAGTCCTACAGAATAAGAACCCTGATGTGGTTATGGTGGTGGCTGAGGATTTTAATAAGGCAAATCTAAAAAAGGTTATGCCTAACTTCTGCCAACACATCACGAGTGTCACCAGGGGGGAAAGAACTTTGGACCACTGCTACACACCATTCAGGAAAGGCTACAAGACCGTTTCTCTACCTCCATTTGGAAAATCTAACCATGCTGCCATTTTCCTGCTACCGGAGTATAAACAACGGGGATGTGCACACATTCTCAGTGTCCGAGCACGACGCGAGGAAAGCTGTAGGCCCAGATGGTATATCTGAGCGAGAACTAAAGTCTTGTGCTAATCAGTTTGCTCCAGTGCTCACCACAATATTCAACCATTCCCTGGCCAAGTCCATGGTCCCTGCCTGCTTCAAAAGATCCACCATTGTATCAATGCCTAAGAATAGTAAGATTAAACGAGAACTTACCTAAGTTTGAAGTTTGATCTTTATTTTATGAGGAGTTACGTTGGTGATTACGTGAAGAACCCCGCCAGTGCGCCTCCGCGTCAATCTTCGAAGCAGCGGTGTGAAATCACAAAAAACAACAAGCGAAGTAATATAGTATCATAATAAAACGAGTAATACAAGAACTTCCATCTGACCTTTATGATAGAGGGTTGAGTCGTGGTGGGCACGTAATCACCAACGTAACTCCTCATAAAATAAAGATAAAACTTCAAACTTAGGTAAGTTCTCGTTTAATCTTACTATTTTACTTCGGAGTCACGTGAGTGACTACGTGAAGATTTTAAATCTTTGTGATTTCATGCCACAGACAAATCCCGGCTTCTCACTGCATTGATTGACTCGGAACGAGAATATTCAATAATACATTAATAATAACGTTTGTACCACAAATGCAGTAATTCATTTATTTGAATAAAATAATTAATAGTATCCCCTTTAACCCAGGGAAAATTAAGCAGATCTTAATATAGTATCTGCAAACAGCCCCGCATTGGCAATAGCCCGATGGTAAAAGTGTTGAAACACCAACTTATTAGATCACCCGGCGGCTGTGAGAATATGATCGACGGGACTTCCTTCGCCCTGGTCGTCAATGTTGCTGCTAAACTGAATGGAATGTAAAACCATCAATGTTCACATGTGCAGCAACTAAAACTTGTTTTTAACCATCTTAAAATAGTCTAAACTGACACTATCTTGTATGATTTTTCGTGAATGATAAACAATCTTGTTTTCATATTTCATAAGTTCTTTGTAGCCTCAATTTTTTGCAATAAATATGTCTTAACATATAGACATGGATCCATAGAATATGTTAATAAAACAATCTTGAATCCTGTCACACCTGATCCTACTTCTTTGAGTAGTTCATAAAATGTAAAACATAACATAATCCTGAGGTACTTCTGTGTATCTGTAACTTTGTAATGTTACAAGTGCCATAAACATGACTACCTTCATGCTGAACTTGGCCAAATCAGAATCGTACCAAGACTCCTTTGATGAAGTTGCTTAAAACAATTCTATATTCCAGACTCCCTCCTAGGTTTAGAAGGTCTGGAATTAAAATTCCTTTCATTAATCTGGAAATAAAAGAACGAGACTCAACAGGATGTCTTTCCAACATCATCAAATAAAAACGAGGAATAATATACTTCTGTGTGAATAAATCGCACTATACCTCAACCCATCAAATAGAGGTCAATCCAAGATATTTGAGACATGTGCCGTACAACATTCCATATTCTTTTATACACATAAATTTGTTCCCCTCATTCCCCTCAGAGTCACAACTCAGATTCACAAATGTACTGCTTTTGAGTACTCTTCCACCAGACTGCTGTAAGCATGTCCACAGCATGCCCAGACAATCCTCTTTTTTAAAACCTGCATCCATACAGGCATATGACGGATGTTACTCTCCAATTATCGAATACACCAGTAACTTCCTTCTTTTGGGAACATTTATCAGAAACTGTGTCTTAAATTCCAATATCAAAGGAACCATGGCTGCGTAGACCCGTCTGGTACCACGAATACCCCAGAGGCAGCATACTGCTTCGTTTTAAGCAGACACCGATTTATGAGACAGGATGAAGTAAAATGCATATAACAACATACCATCCTAATATAGCGAGAAACATCCATCGCTACTGTCTCCCGATGTAGTCCCATAACACATATTTCTGTAACTGGTGATTGAGTCTGGATGGAAACAAGTCATATCTGGCTTCCCAAATCTGACTATTATATCATTAAAAAATCTTAAGGTTAAACATCCATTCTTTGTTATCATGGAAATTCCACCCATACAATTAATACATGCCATTGCTGTAGTGTTGTTAATTTGAAACTGAACATGCAGATTAGTTGTATTTAACAACAAGCTTGGAGCTCATAAGCCTTCCAATAGACTTTAAAACGTCAATTCTCCATGTCTGTAAAATAATACTTCTTCCATATTCCATCTGTCCACAGATGGATACCTTTTCAGTGGCACCAATCCTAGTACACTGATATCAGTCTGTTAAGACCATGGAAGGCTGTTCAATCCGTATCTTGCTTGAACTACTGAAGACATGTTAAATCCACTACTGCAATCAGAAGCAGCATTTGTTGTTTAATTGCATGGCCTATCAAAAAATGGCCATCATGCATCTTAGTGTTTTTTCTTTTTGCAGTCTGCAGCTGCTGGTAGTCCAATGGCCCATATTGTATTGCTGGAAATAACACTAATTCTCCTAACAAGCTGGCCACCTGTCTTAATTGAAGATTGTTGCTTTTCCAACTGCTTAATACAACCATCAATTAGCTTTACCCTTTACCTTGGGTAAATTACTACCTTTTCAATTGAATCAAATAATCAATTGTTGTAAGTATCGTTAACTTAATTTCTCTCTGGATGAATTATACCCAACTTTCAAAAGTGGTTTGAATAATTTGAGAGAGATAACTCACGAATTCTCTTGTTCGTCCTAATTAGGATATCATCCAGTTAAGCCATTCACATCTGTCCTTGGACTCTAATTAGCCGCAAAATTGGTTTTATCAATTTAGTGAATTTCTAGGGACTGCAGTTAACCCGTTAGACAGAACTTTGAATTGCCATAATTGTTCCTTTAGATAATTTTATCTTATAAATGAACAAACACTAAGTAATATACATCTTTCAGATCTATAAGTGCCACAAAACATCTTTTTTGAAATAAATTGTTTGGCAGTCTCAAAGTCTCTATTTTGAAGTGTCTATACTTCACAAAATTTTAAAGACTTGTCAGATCTAAAATACTCCTCACCTTTTTAGGTTGAGAAATTTTAAACACAATTTGGTGGTTTTGATAAACCGACCTTTCAATTACTTGTTTATAAACAAGTTTTCAATTCAGCTTGAAACTCCATCAATTATTTTTATGTGAAATTGGAGTGTTCTGCTTGGAACATGCTGGATGGCAAATCAGTATTTGAATCGAATCAATTAGAAACCTTTCTATAATACTCAGAATAATAACTGAAGTAATTTGCTTCCAATATTTGGCTGTTTTTGCCTTAATATGTTCCCATAAGACCCAGGTCCATCTACCTCCTTTGTCATCTGAGTGACCTGTGGTCCCTGGCTCCTGGCAGGCAAACCCCACGCTTTTTCGTTTTCCTGCTGCAGGACATCAACTGCGTACCTGCTTCAATGGTCGATTTGATCCTGATGTCGGTCCAGAATTTTGTATGATGTCTGAAAGGATACGTCCTCTTTGCAGACTTGATGACCATTGATGTTGTGATCAACTTTGCTGTTTTTGCCTCATTATCCAACTCTTTCCCATGATTCATGAGGTTTTTTCTCTGAAGAATAAGTTGAATGACTGCACATTGCTGGGCTTTACAGAGTTGCTGCTACTTTGGGTTGTTGGTGGACCGAATGGCATACTTCCTGAAACAATTCAGCTTGAAGTGGGCGCTACATAGCAATCTTAGTGCCACTTGATGCATCTCCATCCATGGCCTCCATCCATCGTTTTGCAAATTGCAGTTGTTCATCAACCCAGCAGCTTCAATATTCTCTGCAGTTTACTTTCCTTAGGCTTACATGCCTTCGCCCATCTGACCCCTTATCTTGGTTCACTGCTAGTACTTTCAGCAATACGCAGTTCCTTGGGATCTCGTGCTTTTTTGGCATTTTCATCCATCGTAAGCTACTAGAGCTGATGGCAGACACAATAGTTGATCACAGAGACCACGTCCTTTCCAGTGGCTCTCCTGACTCTGACGGGGCAGCGAATCATACTACCAGGAGTAAAACATCTGGCAGCTGCCGTCTTCGCTTGTATCGGCCTCACCGTCAGACTCAGGGTCAGAACTCTCACAGAGCAGCAAATCGTACTGCCAGGAATACCCCATCTGGCAGCTGCCGTCTTCGCTTGTTTTGGAAACTCTGCTGACCCTGTGCACGCACCTCATCAATGAGGGTGCTATCAAGCAGCCCTTTACTAGGTGCTGCTAACCTGGCTTCTGGAGCCTGGTTCTGACATCACTCCTCCTGGAGTATGTTTTGTTGGAGCAACCTGTGTACAGGTTATCCATTTGGAATATCCACTCAGAAAGTGGTATCCAGCCTTGGAGGTGAATCCCAAACTGACTCTTGCTCCATGGCCCTGACTTGTATGTTGCCTAGCACCCAACTGACGCTGGCTCCGTTCTTTTCTTTAATGCACAAGTCCACAGTTTGCCCCGCTCCCAGCTGGCGACTATTGTAGGGTATGAGGCAGTCCTTTACCGACCGCATTCCCGCAGCTTTTTATCGGCTTTGCCTTGCCCCACTGGTGCTGACTAAATTCACTTCAGCCCCAATATCCCCAGTCGCTATGCTGTCTGCTGGCGACTGTACCGTGGTCAGAGGCGGCTGGTCGCCGACCGCAATCTCGCGACTTTCTACCGGCTGAGTCGCTCGCCTCCTCCCCTTGCCCGTTTTTTCCATGGCGCCTGTGGAAAAAATCCCCACAGACCCACAGCAAACGGACACGGAAATACTTCCAAAAAAGTTTATACTTACCTTGTAGTTTAAAAATTACAATTCCACTAGAGGAGCTCTGCTCCTCGCGTCCGTTTGCGCCAATGCGTCTGACGTAATGACGCGCATGCGCACTGGCGGGGTTCTTCACGTAGTCACTCACGTGACTCTGAAGTAAAATGCCTCTCCAGCTTGCTTGAATGACTACCGACCGGTGGCCCTCACCTCGGTAGTCATGAAATGCTTCGAGAGGCTGATCAAGAACTACATCTGCGCCTTCCTCCCTCGCACCATGGACCCGCTACAGTTTGCATACCGTCCGAACAGATCCACGGATGATGCAGTCTCTCAGGTTCTGCACACCCTCTCTCTCACCTTGACAGCCAGAAGGGGGGCTATGTGAGGATGCTGTTCATTGATTTCAGTTCAGCTTTCAACACCATAGTCCCCACCAGACTAGCTGAGAAGCTGCTGAAGCGGCTGAACACTCCCCTGTGTGCCTGGGTCCTGGACTTTCTCACCGCCAGGCCCCAGGTGGTCAAGATGGGGATACATACCTCCAACCCCCTCACCCTGAACACAGGATCCCCCAGGGTTGCGTCCTCAACCCTCTACTGTACTCCCTGTACACACATGACTGTGTGGCCAGGTTCAGCTCCAACTCTATAATCAAGTTTGCTGATGACACTGTGGTGGTGGGCCTGATCTCCGATAATGTGAGAAGGCCCACCTGGAGGAGGTGGCTGACCTGGCACTCTGGTGTCAGAACAGCAGCATCCTCTTGAATGTCACTAAAATTAAGGAGCTGATTGTGGACTTTAGAAGGGCTCAACAACCGAGGACGTACACACCGCTGGAGATAAATGGGGCTACTGTGGATAGGGTGAGCTGCTTTAAATACCTGGGAGTCCACATCACAGAGGATCTGACATGGACAACACACACTGCCGGACTCGTGAGAAAGGCAAGGCAGGGCCTTTACCACCTCAAGCAGCTGAGTCCATTCACAATGGGGCATGCAGTTCAATCCTTCCAAATGTGAAACCATGCGTGTCACCAGAAAGAGGAATCCAGGCGAAACATCTTACAATATACTTGGTACCACCCTTGAAGAATCCAAACAAACCAAGTATCTTGGCATCAAATTGCAGAATGATCTGCGCTGGAATGGTCAGACTCATCATGCAACGGTGAAAGCAACAGGTGTCCTAAATTTTCTGAGGCGCAACTTTCATCATTGTTCAACTTCTGTCAATGAGAAGCTATACTTCACCCTCGTTAGACTTCATTTGGACTACGCAGTTGCAGCATGTGACCCATACACAAATAAAAACATTTCTTCCATCAAACGTGTCCAAAGACAGGCAGCTCGATTTGTTACTAACACCTATGAGAGAGAAGCGAGTGTTACCAAACTTCTGAATTCTCTCCAAGACAGACGTGAAGCTCACCGTTTGACCTGTTTTTACAAAATGTTAAATGGTCAGCTCGACATAGATTACAAGACCTACACCAAACCCAAACCAATTAGGAGCAGACGAGGGCATTCGATCCAATTTGTGATTCCAGCTACCAAGACAGATGTGTACAGCAATTCGTTCTTCCCCCGCAGAATTAAAGCATGGAATAATCTCCACCCTACTTTAGTTACCCAACCAGATGCAACTAAATTTAAGGTAGCTCTTTCTTCCCAAAAACCCTTTCTGGCTTAAGTCCTCCCTCCACCACCTCCAGTTTAAATTTCATTGGGAATATTTTGGAGGACCAAGAAACCAAGAACCAAGAACCAAGAACCAAGAGTCTCTCTGAGGATCCTTCAGTCCTTCTACTCTGGGGCTGTAAAAAGCATCTTGTCCGGTAACATCTCGATCTGGTTTGGGAACAGCTCTGCCGAGGACAGGAAGGCTCTGCAGAGAGCAGTGCATTCGGCCGAACGCTCTATGGGAACCACACTCACCCCCCTGCAGGACCTATACACCAGGAGGTGCAGATCCAGAGCCAGCAAGATCATGAAGGACCCCTACCACCCCAGCAATGGACTGTTCCAGCTGCCACGGTCAGGCAAGCGCCTCCGCTGTCACGCTGCGAAAACAGAGAGGATGAGACGGAATTTCTTCCCACAGGCCATTAGGACTGTAAACTCTAATCTCACCAGGGACTAATTTACTGTTGCGTTTTTTTTTCTAAAATGTAAATACTGGTTCTCTTCTGTTCTGTTGTTCTGTTGTTTTGCACAATCCGCAGGCATTGCCACTTTCATTTCACTGCACATCTTGTATGTGTATGTGACAAATAAAGTTGACTTGACTTGATTTTATTCTTATTACCAAAATTCATGACTCCGCACCTTGCTGTACTGAATTTCATCTGCCACTTCTCTGCCCACTCTCCTAACCTGTCCAAGTCTTTCTGCAGAGTCCTCGTTTCCTCTACACTGCCTGCCCCTCCACCTATCTTAGCATCATCTGCAAACTTGGCCACAAAGCTTTCAATCCCCTATTCATTTTTTACAGAGATCAATTAACCTACAAACTCACAAATATAGGATGATATAGGAGGAAACCAGAGCAGGTGGAAGAAACCCAGGTGGTCATAGGGAGAATGTGCAAACTCCACACAGACAGGACCCAAGGTCAGGATCGAATCTCGATCTCTGGATCCTTGAGGCAACGGCTCTACCAACTGTGCCACTGTGCCTCCCCTAATTTATGTATGAATGTAGACTATAACAGTGTTGACCAAATGTTATTATTTCTGTAAATTATGCCATCTGATTTTAACAGCTCCAGCACATACCACGCTGTGCAATCTGACACAATGAACCCTGACCCTCTGTTATCAATGGCATTCCAATTGGTGCCATTGCCTTTCGCAAAGATGATTCCAGCCATTCCTCAAAAAGTAAAAGCAAAGTCCAAAACTTAGTTTGAATACATTATGCATAGTAAAGAACCAACAAGAGATTAATTACATACATATTGTTTGTTGCCGAGCTGGGTCTTCCCAAATGCTAGCCAGAGGCTACTTCAACTTTAATGATTTATCAAGCGATTGTCGGTGCGTTGCTCAGCCTGAGGAACAGAAGTACAAATGGTAGAGTGAGGACTAAGCCTAGATTAATATGAAGATGGAACAGGTCAATTAACATGATAGGAGAACTTACTGCAGGCTATCAATTCTGCTTTATGAGCAAATGGCATGTTTTCCATTATATTATAAAAATGATTTAAGAATTTTAAGATCTTATATAATTTCCTATTTGCATGTATAAAAATAATTTGAATATATTTGGGAAAATAAAAGAGGAAGGAAGGTAACTATTTCTAGTTACCTTACCATCCAAAGCATTTTTCCAGCTTGTCCAAATGTATTTATGTTCTAAGTGCACAATAATTTGCTGATTGCCATCTCTCAGACCTTTTACAACTGTTTCAGGGCAGGGGCCTCAGTGTGTTGTCAGAGCCTTTCAGTCACCGAGGCCGTCGACTGGAACCTCGACTTCCTCATCAATAGACCACAATTGGTGCAAATTGACAACAATACATCCTCCTCAATATCCATCAGCACAGCAGCAGCTGTGTGCTCAGTCCCTTGCTCTACACACTCCATACCCATTACTGTGCAGCCGGAGATCACGGATGTTAATTCTTGGTGGCAACCAAGGCAGCGAAATCTCGCCCAACCTATATTAGAATGAGGAATCAGTGGTCCACTATAATTATCTGCTGCATCTTTTTTTGTTTGCTTTTATTATGTTACCTATTGAGTACTGTGGTTACAGTTATGCTGCTAAAAGTACGGATTTCAATGTTCCGCTTTGGTGCATATGGCAATTAGACACTCTTGGCTCTTGATGGATTCCAGGATGTTTTAAGTGAGTGAAATTAGTCATCCACATCTGGACCAGGTATCGGTGTGGGGGCGTTGCAGATGTTAATTCCAGGTGGCGACCAAGGCAGTGAAATCTGGCCCAATTTATTTTAAAATCAGTGGTCCACTGTAATTATCTGCTGCATCCAGTGGCTTGGATCAGATCTAAATATTGTTGCCCAGGATGTGAGAAAGGGATTTCATGCAAATGACAAGGTGCGAGTATTTTATCACAGTCACTGCCTATTCATTACACTTTCAATGCACCATCAATCCACCCAGGTTGTTACAAGCGATGACAGCACATCAGCTACACACACACAAACTGGAGCAAACAACAACAATCAAAATGTACCAATTACTGGAAGCGATCATGCTGCGGGTTATACAATTTATGCCTCTGTCTCCAAGTCATTGAAATGACAGAAGCAATAATCAGCTGATAGCAACTGTCAATGTGCTGTAAACTGCCTGCAGATTGGCTTGAGTCTGCAGGTGAGGGATGTGGGCCGGGGAGCTGTCATTCGAACTGGCTCAGCCGGTTAGCAATGGGGAGTTAGCCTGGTACCTCGGCTAGTAGAGGTACCGAGTCTTGCCGAGTGAAATGTGGTATCGCCATGTATTTATAAGTTGTTGTTGCAGTTTCCTCTGCACTTTCGTTTCATTTAATGTAGAGATACAATGTGGAAACAGGCCCTTCAGACCACCGAGTCCATGCTGACCTGCAATCCCCCCACACTAATGCTATCCTACACACGCTAGGGACAATTTACCATTATACCAAGCCAATTAACCTACAAACCTGTACGTCTTTATCTTCTACAATGGAACCTACAACCGTAGCAGAGACTTGCAAACATTTAAATGATAAAACATGTCCCTTTGAGTAAACAAAGACCAGGAACCCTTCAATGCGTCGTCAATTTTATGTTGTTCCTGTTCTTGTGCTCAAAATTTATGATATGAATCTTCCCCTAATTCGCTTCACAAACAAGGCTCTAATGAGCCAACAACAAAAATTGTACATAGTCTTCAAGTGCCTCTGACACTTCGGGGTAGGTTTATTATACGCACTGCATGTCGAGTGCCTAGAAAGTCTCTGGGTACAATGGGCCACATTGTGCTGAGTAACGATGCAATATTTGGAATGACAATGTAGCATATTTGTCATTCCAAATATTTCACGGCAACCTATCTGTACAAAGATAATTGTTTATTACAGAACCTCTCAAGAGTTACATGCTTAATCAGAATAAGGTTAATTTTATCTTAAGTTAATTATTCAGAATGCCTGTACATGAGTGTCAGTGTTAATATCTGATGGACAGACATGGTGAATTAAAGTAAGACTTTCCTACTCACAAATACCCCGCTCACTCATGCCAGTTCATGTCTGAAGCTGGTAGTCCCACAGGAGCATCTGCATATTCCACTGGGATAGAACCTATCACCTTCACATGGTCAGGTAATTAGCAAGACAGACTTGGAAACCGTTACAACCAATCTGTACAATGAATGACAGGAATCAAGCCAGGGTTACTTGTAGATAGAGAAATCAATATTCATTCCTCCTTTCATTGAATTAATTTTACTTTGGAGTCACGTGAGTGACTACGTGAAGAAGGGATGTTAGCCCGCCTGCGCGTCATTACGTTCACTCGCCTTGCTCAAACGAGCCGACTGGCGGCAGCGTTTGCTCTGTCCAGCGGTAAGTTTAAACCTACAAGGTAAGTTTTAAACTTACTTCTTGGGTATGTTTTTTTGTATTGCAGGAAGCTCTTTACAGAGTTTGCCTGCTGGATTCGGGGTGAAGTCCGGACGGGGCGCGGGGGAATCTTTGTGGACCGCTGGGGAACCCAGTCACGGGCCATAGGGAATCCCGGTCATGACCTCGGGGAATCCTGGAAACGGACCGCGGGGAACCCGCTACGGAGACCGCGGAGGTGCGAGTAGCGGGCGGTGGTCAAAATTCGCCTTTCGAGTCGCTGGCGGTGGAGCCAGCGGCGTCAGACTGGTGCCGGTAGCACCTAGGCAACCCCGTTTGGAGGGTTAGCCACTATATTTTACTTCAGAGTCACGTGAGTGACTACGTGAAGACCCCGCCAGCACACATGCGCAACATATCGTCTATCGCATTGCGCAAACGACAGGCTGGGGGGAGCGCTGCTCCACCAGCGGTCCAACCTGAAGGTAAGTTTTAAACTTACCCTGGTTGTTATTTGCAGGAATCTCTGTAGCGTTACAGAGGTCCTGCTTTATTTGGGCGAAGTCTGCCAGGCCGCGGGAGAACCTTATGGACCGCGAGGAACCCCAGTCGCTGACCACAGGGTCGGGGAAACCCGCCCACGTATCGCGGGGAACCCGCTACAGAGGCCGCGATGCGGGTAGAGGGCGGCGGTTCAGTTCGCCTTTTTTCGAGTCGCTGGCGGTGGAGCCAGCGGCCTCAGACTGGTGGCAACCCACTGGAGGGTAAGCCAATATTTTTTCCAGGGACCACCACGGGGACATGGACATGGCGGGGATTCCCTTCTACAATGACTGCAGAGGGAACCCAGGCTGCGAGAACTGCAGGGATACCAGGCTCGGTGGAAAACCTGACATGGATCTCGCGGGGATCCCTTCTACAAGGACTGTAGAGGGAGTCCCGGCTGCAAGAACCGCGGGGATACCAGGCTCGGTGCAAAACCCGACATGGATTTCGCGGGAAACCCCTTCTACAAGGACTGCAGAGGGAATTCCGGCTGCGAGAACTATGAGGGAAAACCCGACATGGGCTTTGCGGGGAAGCCCTTCTACAGGGACCGCAGGGAACCCGCTATGGAGACCACAGACTGCGGGTAGCGGGCAGCGGTCGAATCCGCCTTTTCCAGATAACAAGACCTGCAGGTAAGTTCTTTACTCTGGGGTCGTATTTTGTTCCATTTCTGTGTTACAGGGAAGGAACTATGGACAAGTCGGTAAAGAAGTCCAAACAGGCTGCATCCAGACTGGCTGGACCGCGGATGTACGGGCAGTCAGCAGCGGCCGACTGCATCTGGATCGCAATCTATGCGGTCAGCAGTCTCCGTCCCAGCACCTGTACAGTCTGAATCAACACTACAGACTGGCGGAAAGACCAAGCAGAGGACGGACAGGCCATAGACTCGGACGAGTCTGGCCGTGAAGAATCACCGCCGGCAGGCAGCGACCGACACCGCATATCCCGCATGGGTGGTTGATGGAGCAGATGCTCCAATGTGACGTGCTCCAGGATATGGAGCCTTGTCACCATGGGCCTCCTAGGACAGCCATGGCAGCACCTCATTGAGGGCTGCATAATGCATTTCCCTCGACAGAGGGGAGCATTAGGAGTCACTTCTGGGCTGACTCTGAAGACATGGGGTTGGCTGAAGATGCCACAAGTCTACTATGCACCCACCAGCAGACACCGAAGCTGGTGAAAGCCGAAGGCCGTACGATCAGAACTGAGGTCTTTTTTAGACCGCGGCCCAGAACGGCCTTCGTGGAAGATGCGCCAACCCCACAAGAGTGTGGAAGGCATGTCAGGCAGCAGCTCCTGGTTCAGGGTTGCAAATTTCCTCCCACTCAAATGAGCCGGAGTGGTAGAGGGTGCTACTGAAGTGCACATATGTCTGAAGCGACGCCTGCTTCAGGGTTGCAATTCCTCCCACTCGATAAAACAGATGGATGCAGATGGTGCTAAAATACATACACATACCTAAAAGCCCTGTTTCACTGTGCGAGTTGACCCATGAGTGACCCCGAGTGAAAGACTCGTGGTTGCGTACGAGACTACAAGTTTATGATCCAGAGTTTAACCGAGTTCCCACGGGTATGTCTAAGTTTGCCGTTTACTTCTCATTTCTGCGATGTTCCAAGTTCGTCTCCTGAGTGTACCAAGTTCCTCTCCCGTTAATCTTGAGGCAACAATGTATATCGACGTGTTGAAAAATCATCACATGTTAAAAAAATGATGTCATGCTTTTTTTTTACATACTATAAAAAGCCTGCCTTGTTTAAATTGGCTCATTTGGAAAAAATGTCTGCAAGAAGGCTATTGGAGTCCAGGATGGTGATGTTTTTTGTTCAAGTGCTGTTTGCTGCAGCCCTTAATGTGATGCAAGGACGCTTGTGTAATGAAGGCAGAAGAGAGAGAGTAAAGAGGAAAATTAAGAAGAGGTCTCAGTGGGTGAAGCCCCTGTTTCAAAGGAGATCTCTCTTTGGACAGTATGAAAAGTTGCTTAATGTGCAGTGCGAAGAGGATAAATCTGCATTTAAAAATATGAATCTGTGCCAAGTTGTAAAACTCCAGCCGGGATACCGTCGTCTCCGGGTTCGTGATCATACCAGTAATATTGTGAGATCGACATACTGTTGGCACTCGCAATATTACTGGCATTATCACTAATCAATTATTACATCTCAGAATTTGTGTAACAATATTTCATGTTCCCCGGGAACATTAGCACTGCACATTGGGATCTTATTTGCCATCGGGTAAAAGATTGTGATTATGGTCATGTTAAGAATTAAATGTCATAAAATCAATGTGTGAAATGTGATTCTTATTTTTCAAAGTCTCTCATAGGAAACAATGAGCGTATAGAGCCCAGGGAGAGGGGGAGAAAGGGACGTACACTCACAGAGGCAGTCTCTCAGCCTGTGTGAGAGGGAGGGAGGGAGAGAGAGACACACACACAAGGTGGATGTGAAATCTCACCTACCTGTTTCAGTGACAGGCACCCGCAGCCAGTGAATGAAGACACCCCCATCTGTCTCCCCCTCCTCTCCCTCCACTATCCACACCCTCTCCTCCACCCCACCCCCCTCACCCCCCCCTCCCCCAATTTGGAAATGTCATCCCATCACCCATTCCTTCTCTCCAGAGATGCTGCCTGCCCGCTGTTAAAGAGTTCCCACTTGCAGCAGCATAACAGGCCAGTAAACACAATACTCATAGATAATATGCTAAACAAAGAAAATATATATTAAAAAATCCAGTATTATTGCAAAAATCCCAAAGTCCTTAGTGCAACCAAGGAAGTTTGTAGTTCATAGTTTAGTTAGCAGTTGTAGCGTTCAAGAGCCCGATGGTTGTTGGGAAGAAGCTGTTCTTGAACCTGGAGGTCATGGTTTTCAGATTCTTATACCTTCTGCTCAGCAGGAATGAAATGAGAGCATGGCCAGGGTAGTGTGGGTCCATGACAATGCTGGCTGCCTTTTTGAGGCAGCACCTCATATAGAACCCTTTGATTCAGTAAAGTTCAGTAAAGTGATCGGGAATCTGGCATCATGGCTTGAGAATAAAACCCAGCCTTTAACATCCGCATAATGAAAGAGTTGGTGTTGTCCTACGGAACAGGGGTGCAGGAGAGGTGAACACAACCCTGTCTTCTTCAACAGCAATGGTAGAGATGGCTTCTGGACGTGACTGGCAAACCTCAGATTAGGCTGCCATGAAGTGTCATAAAATGTTCTCACGCTGTTCCTCAATACTGGTTTGTCTTAAGGTTGTGAACTCAGTCCCAAATACACAAAATCTATATATAAACTTCAAGCAATTTTTTCTTTTCAACCCACTCTGTCACCTTATCAATAACTTTTACTTTGTTAAGCAGAATTTGTCTTTAAAAAGTCTAAGTAACTGATATTTCTGTCCCTGATTATTGTTTCTAAAAAGAGTTCCCACGGTAGAATCACGAGTCACAAAGGTAAACGCACGGGCCACTACGTTCTTACAACGAGTTCAAATGTTTCAAATTTTAACCTCAAGAGTACATTTTACTCGTGGAAAAGTTCAAACATGTTTGAACTTTTTCAAGAGTTAACAAGTTTCACGGGTACCTGCCGTTAGCGCCACGAGTCGCTAAGTTGCGTCCACGGGTTCCGACGTTCCCGCTACGTTAATTGTACGTGATTACCACGAGTTAAATTTGTTTTGAACTCGGGGTACCTCGTGGGTCAGCTCGCACAGTGTAACAGGGGTTTAAGGCAGCTCCTGACTCAGGTTGCATAAGTCCTACCATTCGGATGTATGAAGGATGAAGCTGATTGAAGGATGAAGCTGGTTGAGGCAGCTCCTGGGCAGGTTGCATAAGTCCTCCCATTTGGAGTATGAAGGAGAAGCTTCCGATACGGATACGAGTTGGTAATATTTACACTTGGGTTTTTACAGATCAGATTAGTTTATACTGCACAGCATTCAAGCACCAGAGTTCTCGAAAACATGGTTGACGTTGCCTTTTTAGGCAGAATCGCAATTGGGGCAATGAGGCCTGTTCATTGTTAACAGGTACAACTCGCTTGTGCAGTATAGACATTTCTGAATAGGGAACTTTGTGACTGTTAACTACCATGGGATCAGTTTTCCATTCACAAGGCACCAGAGGCATTTCAAAATTTAGCTGGAATTGAGTTCTCATCCATCCAGTTAAATTTAAGTTAAATTTACGTTGATACCAACTGAAATAGTCTGGGACTCCACCTGAGGCAAGTGATTGGAATTAATTCTCAAAATATCATTGTTACCAGACCTTTCCTATTCCCGACTGAAACTATCAAAAGTCACCATGATGGACGAATAGTATTCAGCATTGCTCCATTAACTTTTCATCAATTATCTTCAGTTAATTACAAACTGATGCTATTGCTCAAAGATGGAAAATTACTAATATCAGCCCTAAATTACGGAGACGGATGGGATTTGCATGAGTTACCAAATGTTCAGTTATATGGTATCAACTGCTTACAGACAACAGGTGCATTCTGTGGATTAAGGGGTGCATGCTTAAGTCAAGTTGATTCACTTTGGTGGAGGTATATATTGATCACATGGGTATAATCAGTCAAAGTATCCGGTGATAAATTACCTAACCTCATCTAGCACTGGTATATTATCAATTGTCAATACAGAATTGATGTTGGATCGCTAAGTGTTTAATGACATTGTGGCTCGATGAACGCTGAAGATCGAAATATCTGCATCCAGGCTCAATCACCAGTTGCAATATATGTGGCATATCAATGGCGATGGATGTATTCTCGCTACACTGGGGAGGAATGTCTTCCTCCATTTTGCCTCATCAGACGGGTCTTGCAAATTCAGCAAGCTACCGCTTCAGGTATTTTCATAGTGCTTCTACAGCCATGGTTCCCGCTATTGTGGGGAATGATGACAGAACCTTATATGGTTAATTCTGGACATAAAATTTGCTGGTTTTACCGTGACTCGGGGAACCATCCTTTGCATGATTTGATTACAGACTCTGTGAAGGCCATTCCTGCGGCTCAGGTTGTCAAACCATACCTGGGTCGTGCTCACTGCAGATGCAGGGATAGCACCAAACAGTAGTATCTCCTCATAAGGAGATGGGAGGTATTTGTTTTATGTTGTATTACATTCAGCTCGGCACGGATGACTGACGGCTTGAAGGTCAGTTTTGTATGGGGTTGACAATTATCAAGTTAAAGTGCTATTTACTGTGCCTAAAGTGCCTTCTCATCATGCTGGCTGCAGGGAACAGAATCCACTCTGTTGGGTCTCACCCTCTGGGATTCAGGTAATGAAGGGTATCTTCAACTCTAAACCTCCCAGGCCTGGGTACGCAGAGATATAGGATGTTAACATTGTGCCACGTTGTTCGTCGGTGGGCTCCAGCTACATCCCTGTCCTTGGTCAAACTCGCCTACAAGTGGTTATGCCCATGGCACTGAGTTCAGCACAATGGTTCCAGACATGGCATTAGCAGTGACTGGACACGATGATAATATCTGCGGGCGAAATGACATTATGTTTATGACTTAGTCAAGCAGAATAGACCAGGGGCATCAGGTCTAACTAGATTGTTCACATATCTCATGGACCTTCGGTTGTGTGTAGTCACACATCTACACCAGAATGTAGGTCACTAGAGCATTAAAGACTCTGAACTAGCAATATTGTTAGTTACATTAGCCTTGTAAGAAGGGATCACTACAGACCATCTCCAGGTGGTTATAAAGGGGCTGGCTTATACAGGAGTGAACACTAATATTCAAGTCTCATTCCACCAGGGCTGCAACTACCACAGCAGCAGGGTATGGACGTTAGGGGGACCACATCCTAGCGACTGCAGGGTGGTCAAAATAACAATCTTTCCAATCATTTATAACAACCTATTACCAGATTGGGGGTATTTGCCAACTCTATCCTAGTTCTGTTTCATAGTTCCTCTCGGTTGAGTGAGGTTACTATTATCATTGTTTGTTCATTAAAAGCATCAACATGTCTATATCTAAGTCATGTCTGAATGCATTATTAATGATCACTCATCAGTAGTCAACTCACGTGACTCCGAAGTAAAATAGTAAGATTAAATGAGAACTTACCAGTTTGAAGTTTGATCTTTATTTTATGAGGAGTTACGTCGAGGGATTACGTGCTCTCCACGCTCACCCTCTTGTAAAGGTCAACTGGTATCCTAGTTCTTCTTATCATACTATGTTTATTTCATTACTATTACTGTGATTCCACACCGTGCTGGCGGGGTCTTCACGTAATCCGACGTAACTCCTCATAAAATAAAGATCAAACTTCAAACTGGTAAGTTCTCATTTAATCTTACTATTATATCTCCCTCTCTGCAGAGGGGAACATAGGCAAAGGCCCGTTCATTCAAAATAGTCGGGCCAGGAGCACCTAGGCAACCCCACTTGGAGGGTAGCCACGACATTATATCTCCCTCTCTGAGGAGGGGAGCGTAGGGAAGAGGCCAGTTGACTCAAACGAGTCGGGCCAGGAGGATTCCTGATGGAGAGGATCCCCTCCTTCATGGGTAACGTCTTTGAACATTCAAACCCTCATGGAGCACCTGATGGAGAGGTGCTCTTCAATGATATACTCCAAAGGAGGAATTTTCAGCCCAGGTATTGTGGAGAACCCGCAGGCAGCAGCACCTGTTTCAAGGCTGCACAATGTCTCCCTCTCTGAGGAGGGGAGCATTCAGGATCATTTTTAGTCGGACCCAGAGAGAATTAAAAAAAATAATAATAATAAATAAATAAATAGATAGATAAATAAATAGATAAATAAAAAGATAAATAAATAGATAAATAAATAGTTAAATAAATAGATAAATAAATAGATAAATAATAATAATAAAAAATAATTTAAAAAACCCTGATATAGGTCTGCTGGAGGGGCCATGTCAGCGCAGGTATCCTCAGGGCCGCCTACAAATCTCCCTCTCTGTGGAGGGGAGTGCGAGTGGTCAGTATGTAACTGACTTCAAATTCGAAGTATGTCCGTGGAACATACTGGAGCACATGTGTATGGCTTCAAGAGATACTCGCAAACGAAGGTGTTGCTGCCGGGAGAGTTGGTCACCAGCCGTTGGCAGAATACCCGCAAGGGGCCAGAGTTCTCTCAAGCTACAAGTGCCGGCAAGTGAACAGCGCTATCAGGGTGACATTGGAGGGCATGAAATCCAGGAAATGAAACCAGCTGCCGAATCCTCTCTTCAGGTAAGACTTATCCCACAGGTAAAACCAGGAGGAGGAAGCATAAGCGGTCGGACTAATCAAGGTACCGACAACGAGCAAAGCTTCATCGGTAGACGACGACACACCCCACGCCTCCCAGGGGTAAGCGGTTCACTGAAGCCGGTGGCAGCTTGAAAGCCGGGCACGGAAATATGGCCAGAGTTGTCTTTCAAGGCAGGCTCAGAATTATGGACAGTGTTGTCTTACGAGGCAGGCTCAGTATGATGAGGTTTGCAGACCAAGGCCAAGCCGGTCTCAGGGGAAATATGGAATCCACGCACCCTACCAGTCCAGCTCTCCAATCAAGGAGGGGAAAAAATAACCCGCATCAGCGGCCTTTGGGCTTACCATAAGATCACCGGTAGCCATGGAGGTAGGTGGGTCTGGTTCTTCCGAAACATGGGGTTGTGGAACATTTACATGTTGGTAATATTTACACTTGTGTTTTTTGTACAAGTGTCTATGATAACATGAGATTCAGATCTGGTTTTTTTTTAAACTGATGATAACATGTGATACTTTATACTGCACAATATACTTAGGTTCCAAGCAGGCTTGGAATTGTGGCCGGAGTTGTCTTTCAAGGCAGGCCCAGTATGGGCAGGATTGCCTTTTAGGACAGGTTGACAGATGGAGGATGTCACTTCATCCAGATTTAACTCGTATGTGCAGTATAGAATTTCAGAATAGTAAACTTTGTTACTGTCTAACAATTGATTTCTATAGGAGCTATATGGCAAGCATCGATCTAAAAAATGCATGCTATTCAGTTCCCATTCACAGGGATCACCGGAGATATTTGAAATTTAGCTGGATGGGTCAATAATAACAGTTAAAGCGTTGCAAAATGGGCTAACTTCAGCTCCCAGGTTTATTTACCAAATTACTAAAACCGGTGCTTGGGCTGCTCAGAGCTCAAGAACATTTGTTACCGCCTATCCGGATGATGTTTTAAATGCTGTAATTAACTGTTGCAGCCCCAAACTATATTTGAGAAATTGGGGGTCCCTCATCCATCCAATTAAATTTAAGTTGATACCAATCAGAACTATTGGTTTATTGGGATTTACATTTAACTATCAACTTAACAGGGACTCCGCCCTGGAGCAAGAGATGCAATTAACAGAAGCCTGTAACAACCTCGTTGTTATGAAGCAGCCTTCTATTCATCAAGTATAATTGGCAATATAGCAGCTGTGTTTCAGCGGTGCTAATTGGGCCTTTGCATTACCAGAACTTACAACGTGCAAAGAATTAACCTCTCAAGTACCATATAGGTCATTATTAATAGACCTATGCTATTACAAGCTGAAGCTACCAAAGTCACAATGGTGGCAGTATTCAGCATTGCTTCACTATTTTTAGTCAGTAATCTTCAGTAATTACAACTGATGCTAGTGCTCAAAGATGAGAAGTTACGAATGCCATCTCCAGTTACGGAGGCGGATGCGGGTTGCATGAGTTACCAATTTTTTCAGTGATTGGTATCAACTACCTATAAACACTAGGTGCATTCTATAGGTTAAAGGTTATTGTGAGAATTTGCATAAACTGCATGCTCAACTCCAAGTTGATACACTATGGTGGTGGCATATGTTAGTCACATGGGTGCAATCAAGTTAAAGTATCCTGTGATATTTACCTAACCTCATTTAACGCTATTGTATCATCACGTGAAGTCAATGACAACACAGAATGGATGTTGGATCACAAAGTATTTGATGTCATTTTGGCTCGATGGAACACCGAATATCGATATGTTTACACCCAGGCTCATTTACCAGTTGCAAAATATGTGGCATACAGTGGCGAGAGATACATTATCGCCACACTGGGGAGGAATGTTCTTGCATGTTTTTCCTCCATTCTGCCTCATTAGTCGGGTCTTGCATTAAATCCAGCAAGATACCGCTTCAGGCTTTTCGAACTGCCTGACAGGCATACGCAGCCATGGTTCCCGCTAATGTTGGGAATAATATAGAACCTTATATGGTTATTCAAAATATAAAACTTTGCTGGTTCAGCCTGTGACTCGGGGAGCTAACCTCTGCATGATACATCAAATAATTGACTTGCAGACTCTGAGACGACTATTCCTGCGGCTGGGGTTGTCAGGCCGATCCATGTAGTGCTCACTGCAGAGTGCAGGGAAAGCACCAAAAGGAAGTACATTTCCACTTCAGCAGATGGGTACGTTTTTGTTTGAATACACATGTTGCATACTGTACAGCACGGATAACTGACGTCTTAGAGTTCATTTTCAAATGGGTCTTTGACAATAATTAAGTTACAGTGCCATTAACTGTGCCAACATGCCTTCTCATCATATTTGCTGCAGGTAGTGGGACCCACACTGTCGGGTCTCACCCTCTGATATCCAGAATTATATAGGATATCTTTAACACAAGTTCTCCCAGGCCCAGTTACTACTTCACCAGGGGGCTCCAGCTACATCCTTATCTTTAGCCGGCTCACAAAAGGTAGCAATCCTCATGGCACTGGCCTCAGTGCAACGGGTCCAGTCACTACATAAATTGCGACTAGACAGAATGGTTACATCTTCTAATAACATAATATTTTATGTTTTGATTTAATCAACCTGAATTAACCAGGGGTGTTAGGTCTCAAACTAGTTTCATGGCATACCCTATGGACCTTCGGTAATGTGTGGCCACACATTTACAACAATACATCTAGGTCACCTATAAGCAACTAAGCAAGGTACAAAACTGACCTTGTTAGTTACAAAATACTTCATAAGAAGTATTAGTTCTACCACCTCCAGGAGGTTCAAATGGGGTTTTGGCTAAAGCATGAGTCGATACAAATATTTTCAACACTCACTCCACCAGGGCTGCTACCAAATCAGCTCCAAGGATTATGTACGTTCCACTGGACCACATCCTAGCAGCTGCAGGATGGTCAGATGAACATACTTTACCAACATTGTATATAACCCATTGCCAAACCGGGGGTATTTGCCAACTCCATTTTAGATTCTGTTTTATAGTTTCTCCCTGGATGAATGGGGTCACTATTAAAATCTTTTGATGATTAAAGCATCAGCATAACAGACTAGTCACGTCTGAATGCATTAATCTTTTTCACTCATCCATGATCACTTCAAGCAGTGTGTAATGCATGGACTCATTCTCACGGCATGCAATCACAGAGCTTTAAAATCTTCACGTAGTCACTCACGTGACTCCAAAGTAAAATAGTAAGATTAAATGAGAACTTACCAGTTTGAAGTTTGATCTTGATTTTATGAGGAATTACGATGTGCGATTACGTGCCCACCGCTCCCAACCCTCATATTATTATCAAGGTCATCTGGTAGTTTCTAGTTCTCCAAATCCTACTATCTTCAGGTCAACTACTCTTATCTGTGATTTCACACCGCTGCTTTGAAGATTGACGCGCAGGCGGGCTAACGTCCTTTCTTCACGTAATCGCTCATCATAACTCCTCATAAAATCAAGATCAAACTTCAAACTGGTAAGTTCTCATTTAATCTTACTATTAATATTAGTTCAATCATTCCTCCCCAATCCTGAAATATGAATTAAATAATGGTACATCCCAACATTCTCAATAGTTATTCTGTCACGCTTGGAGTAAATCAGACAGCAAATTCCCAGGATTTTGCACAGATTCTTCTAGGGAACACTACTTATTAAATGTCCATCAAACAGGTGGTGAATGAAAACATGATACCTACTCAATAAATCATGGCTTGAATTTCCGATTAAATGTAAACGATTATTGTCCCCTGTGTCTTCTTCACTGCCCTGGATGGATGATAGATGTGTCTCCGCGGATGCCTATAAAAGATGCATCTGAATTTATGCTGATAACACAAACGTATGTGTTCTGTAAGACAGTGAAGACTATATTAAATAACCAAAAAGATTTGGAAAGATTAATAGAGAGGGAGTCATGCATTAAATGCAATTTAAGATGGGTTAAGTATGAAGCATTTGGAAGAAAAGACAATAGATGATAGTCTACACTTTAAAAAAATGGATCAGCAAAAACTTAAAATCTTTATATTTATTCCTGACATTGTTTGTGTAGATAAATAAAGCCAACGCAACATTCCTTGGCAAGAGGTTCGGCACAATGACAAAAGTTAGAATTTTGTCGCTGAAGCAATCACCGAAATGCACAATTTATTTCTGAATAAACTACAGACACCCTTTGTACGAATCACACAGGCAATATCCATTACGGTCACGATGACTCCCTGATTTTTTGTTTCTTCCCTGTGCAGGGTTTATCTACTAATTAATAGTGATCGATGACAGGAAGTGAAGCGGTACACATACCCCAGTTTGCATTGATGGTGCCGAAGTAGAGATGATTGAAAGCTTCAAATTCCTAGGAGTCAATATCACCAACAACTTCTCCCTGACCACCCATATTGAAGCCAGGACCAAGAAAGCACACCAACGCCTCTACTTCCTTAGAAGGCATAGGAATTTCGGTATGTCCCCTACAACTCCCACAAACATCTACAGATGCACCATAGAAATCATTTTATCAGGATGCATCACAGCTTGGTTTGGTAACAACTCCATCCAAGATCACAAGAAATTGCAGCGAATTGTGGATGCAGCCCAGACCATCACACAAACCAACCTCCCTTCTATTGATTCCATTTATACCTCACGCCACCTCGGCAAGGCCAGCAACATAATCAAGGACAAGTCACACCCTGGCCACTCCCTCTTCTCCCCTATCCCATCAGGCTAAAGGTAAAGAAGTGTGAAAACTCACACCACCAGATTCGGGGACAGTTTCTTCCCAGCTGTAATCAGGCAACTGAATCATCCTACCACAACCAGAGAGCAGTGCTGAACTACTGTCTACCTCTTTGATGACCCTCGGACTATCCTTGATCGGACTTTGCTGGCTTTACCTTGCACTAACTGTTATTCCCTTATCATGTATCTATACATTGTAAATGGATCTCTGTATTATACAAAGCCAAGGAAGCTCTGAATTACAAATCACTCCGTATTCTTTATTGTTCATTAATTTTACCCTACTTAAATTATTGTGCAGAAGTCTGGGGTAATAATTATAAAAATTCGATACACTCATTAACCATGATGCAAAAAAGAGCAATTCGTATTATCCATAATGCTAAGTATCTGGGTCATACGAATCCATTATTTTTAGAGTCAAAATTATTAAAATTAGAAGATTTGGTCACATTCAAAACAGCTCAGATAATGTTTAGGGCCAAAAATTAAAATTTACCTGGAAACATTCAAAAATTATTTAACGAGCGTGTGGGGGGTTACAATTTAAGAGGAATATTTAACTTTAAGAAACAAAAAGTCCGTACGACTAGAAAAAACTTTTGTATTTCGGTTTGTGGAGTAGGAGTGTGGAATAAATTGAACGGGGAATTGAAGCAATGCACAAACATGAATCATTTTAAAATGATATATAAAAAAATAATTCTCAAGGGGTACAGGGATGGAGGGGATGGTTGACAAGTGGGGGTTGATGTTTATCTTGTTTACTATTGTTGATGTTTATCTTGTTACTATTGTTGATGTTTATCTTGTTTACTATTGTTTACTTATGTTTGGGTACTTCAGATATGAAGATTGTATGTACATAATAGTTGTATGTATATATATGTCTGTAGGTATTATGGGAAATTGCCTAGGGTAGTATTATTATTAGTAATGAATTGATTTTTAAATACGATAGAAGTGTTGGGGAAAAGGGGTGAGATTTAACAAGTTATTCTTCTTCTCACTCCTTTTCGAGCTTGTACAGACACAGAGTTGGACATTGGAACTTTGATTTTGTTCTACTCATTGCTTTGTAAATATTGATTGTAATGTCCAATTGTTTGATAATTTCGATTTTGTTAATATTAATGTCTTTAATGTCTTTACTTGTTCGGAATAAATAAATAAATAAATAAATAAATACAAATTGTAATCATGTATTGTCTTTCTGCTGACTGGTTAGCACGCAACAAAAGCTTTTCACTGTACCTCGGTACACGTGACAATAAACTAAACAAAACTAACCAAACTGATCCAACTGTTAGACAAGATGGAAAATGACACGCAAATCAATAAAGTATGGCATAAGATCTCAATCAATATATTATGGCTTTAGCTTTCAAGCAGCCATTCTCCCGATTGGCTTCCCCACTGCCCCAAGTTACAGAGGCACCCTGGGGACTCCCTAATAGCAGGGATTTGCCGAGAAATTTAAAATCTACCACCTCTGGGGGGACTTTGGACATGCAGTATATACATTAAAATCATACGTGCATGTCTAAACCTCATTGTAGGAGGTGTGACGGACATGAATGTTACCCTTGTGCTCGCCTTGCCTAAAACAGACATTGGAAAGTTGATTGTATTTTCTATATGAAATTCACAAAATTTGGTCTATTCCACTTCTGAAATACTCCACTTCTGAAATTAAGTTCTGTTGACGTCAAAGCACCAGTCGCAGAAGCAGAGTACAATGGCGTCTGTTAGAAAAACCCATTCGTACAGCATCAGCCATGGAATTACAATGAATCTTCTTTCCTGATGATGTGTTGGCTACCACCTCAGCTACCCCCAGAACTCACATTGCCCTGATCGCCCTCTCAACTCTGTCTAACAATATTCTGCACCATCCCATGGGACTTATTTTGCCTTGCTAACTGGTGACATCCAAATCAGACCCAGAAGGCCCAGAAACACTTAATTAGCAAATTGTCACACAAAATATGTCCACATAAGGAGGTATGTGGGCAAATGATGTAGAGTTTCATCAGAGTGGTAGGTTTCAAGTATTGTGTAAAGACAGTGTGCAGGCAATGTGCAGGGGAGGGAATTGAAACATGTAAACTCTCAGAAGAAATTTGGATTGCAGCATGGATAGAAAAGCTTTAGGATATGTCAAACAGGCAAATGAGAGAAACAAGAAGGGTTTTGACCCAAAATGCCTCCTTTCCCATTTCTCTGAAGAAGGGTTTCGGCCCAAAACGTTACCTATTTCCTTCGCTCCATAGATGCTGCTGCACCCGCTGAGTTTCTCCAGCATTTTTGTGTATCTCCAGAGATGCTGCCTGACCCACTGAATTTTGTGTCTATCTTCGGTATAAACCAGCATCTGGAGTTCCTTCCTAGAGAATTTAGTAAACCTCAGGTTTATGTCAGTCAGCGGAAAACTGGATAGCACGCAACAACAACAAAATCTTTTCACTGTACCTGGGTAACAATGTACTAAACTAAACTAAACTAGTTGTCGCCAGTGTGAGTTATCGTATTGTTTTTTTCTGGAATCAATACTTCTGGCCATTAAAGATATTTAATGTCATCAATTCTAATCTACATTTCACGACCAGGAGTCCAATTAGAAGAGCTGCTGTTATATTGAGCAGCTAGTTAAATTTGATCATCTGGTTATGTATTACCTTGGTGCAAGTGTTCACAATGCCACCCATCCAGGAGTTGTCATGAGGTGAAAGGTTGACAAGAAAAGTTCTGTTATATCAAAACTGGTAAAAAAAACTCTTGCAATAAGCCACAACTTTTAATCAGCATTATAAGAATGATTACCAATTGTTGATCTTTTACAGCAGTTACTGCAAAGCAGGTAGTTTCTAATGGCGCAATTTTATGATTCCAGTTGATCCATGACTTCTAAAATGCCACATGTGTTTTATTTGAATGCATTTATAGCCTGTTTGGGAAGTGCTACAATATAAATTACACAAGTCTGCACTCATTTTGATATGGAGCTGAACATGCAATTGTAGAAGTGGCAGGAAAAAGTGATCAATCATACATTTTTAATAGCATTCAAAAGTACTGGGGAAATTATGCAAAATTATGCATGGCCTAGATATGGCTTAAAAAACTTGAACTCCCCTTAAGCACACATGCACACATGCACACATACTGTACAGTATATATTCATGTACATTTGCAGGATTTCAGCTTATTGGGGATAAATGGAGCTCCGATCTACTTCAGACCTCTACTTTCATCGGATCCACCAAATGTGAATTGGGTAAATCTGCAGTTAGTGAGATTTATTGGTCCTCATTACCTTCACTCGGCTTAAGGATCAATTTACAGGGCTTTATCCTGGAACCCTCATGGGTTTGCTGTAGAATGCTCAAAACAGAGTATTAGCAGAGTGAACAATATCCCAATCTAGGGATTCCCTTACCCTCTGCTCTAAAAACCACAAGGTTGAGGCTGAACAATATCAATCAGGTGAGAGAAGCTTATAACAAATCCAACTAGGTTGGTACTCCCAAACTCCCAATCTACCTCGGTGGCCCTTGCATTTCTTTCATCTACACTTTCTCTTTATTTACTATAGCAATGGAAGGAGAAATGGCGGATGGAGTTTAATCTGAGCAAGTGTGAAGTGTGCACTTTGGAGGGTTCGAATGTAAGGGGAAGTAGATAAAGTGGTAAAGAAGACATATGGTGTGCTTGCCTTCATTAGTTGGGGCATTGAGTATATAAGAGTCAGGAAGTCATGATGCAGTTCTATAATACTTTGGCTGTGCTACATTTGAAGTATTGCATATAACTGGTCACTCCACTACAGGCTTTGGAGAGGGTACAGTCGAAGTTTACCAGAATGCTGCCAGGATTTGGGGATATTAGTTGCTTGGAGAGGTTGACAGTCTTGGATTGTTTTCTCTGGAATATCAAAGGTTGAGGGGAGACCTGATGGAAGTACATGAAATTATGATAGTCATAGATAGTGTAGACTGTAGACAGACTTTCCAGGGTGGAAATGTCAAAGATTAGAGGGCATAGCTTTAAGGTAAGAGGGGCAAAGTTTAAATGAGATGTGACTTTTCTTTCGACTTTCGACTTTAGAGATACAACGTGGAAAGCAGGCCCTTCGGCCCAGCGAGTCCGCACTGACCAACGATCACTTCGTACACCAACACTATCAAACACATGAGGGACAATTTACAGAAGCCAATTAACCTACTAACCTGTACGTCTTTGGAGTAGACCAAAGCACCCAGAGGAAACCTATGTGGTCACAGGGAGAACATACAAACTCTGAACAGACACCATCTGTAGCCAGGTACAAATCCAGGTCCCTGGTACTGCAAGACCGCAACTCTACCGCTGTGCCACTGTGCCGCCCTGTGGGAGGAGCAAGTTTCTTACACTGAAGAGGTGGGTGCCTAGAGGTGGTGGTGGAGGCAGATATGATAGTGGAGTTTAAGTGACATTAGATAGGCACCTGGATACGCAAGGAATGGAGGGATATGGATCATGTGAAGGCAGATGAGATTAGTTTATCTTGGCATCATGTTGAGCACATATATTGTGGGCTGCAGGGCCTATTACAGTGCTGTGCTGCTCCATGTTCTATGTACCATATTTTGTACTCTGATTCCATTCTTTTTTTTGCACTACTTGTTGCATTCCTGCATGGTATGATTGAACTCATATTTGGTAGGATTTGCCTGGCGAGCAAACAAAACCAAATATCTCAGTACACATGACAGTGATAAACCAATACCAATAACAGGTTGTGCAAACCAACCAGTCTTACTGTGCAATTATTTTTTCCTCAAAATTCTGACTGAATATATGTCATAGAATCATCCAACATGGAAACAAGCCCTTTGGCCCATCTTGCCCATGCTGACCAACATGCCCCATCTACACTAATCCCACCTTCCTGCATTTGGCCCATAACACTCTAAACCTGTCCTATCCATGTACATATCTAAATGCTTCTCTAAAAGTTCTTAAAAGCCTCAACTACCTCTTCCGGCAGCTCCTTCCATGCACCCACCACCCTTTGTGTAGAAAGGTTACCCCTGTGATTCTGATTAAATCATCCCCCCTCCCTCCTCACCTTAAACCTATGTCCTCTGGTTCTCGATTCCCCTACTCTGGCAAGAAGCAGGTGCAGGTTTTCATCACCCGCTGGAGCACAGCGCTGGCCGAGAAAATCACACAGGCTCTTTGGAATATTATTCTATTAACTTGAATGAAACTAAAAAAAGAACAGTTTTGATTAAAAGCAGGTAATCTTCCTTGCAAGATGTTTTTATATGTCCCCTGAGCATTGAATTACAAAAACCATGTATCTACCAGATTCCCAAATTGACTGATTTCTTCTAAATTAAAATAGGCTCAGAGGCACAACAATTGGCACAGCTGCTACACTGCTTCGCAGTCCTGGGTTTGATCCAGACGTCTGGTGCTGTCAGTGTGAAGCTCCCTCTGTGAGTGCGTGGCTCTCCAGCGAGTGTTCCAGTTTCCTTCCACATCACAAAGATGTGCAGGAAGGTTAATTGGCCTGCTGTAAATTAGCCCTTCCTCTAGATGGATGAAGAAAGGCTTCTCCAAGAGCCAACATTGACTGAGTAGGTCGAATGGCCTCATTTCATGCTCTCAGGAAACATGAGGTAGATGAACAGTTTTCAGTGTATAATAGTGACTAAAATACTTCAACATCCAATCCATCAACCAAAGTAAAAGCTTCCCAAGTCCCCCGACCACAGGAGAAGAAAGAAGGGAAGAAGATTGAACGGTTTTTGCCATCCATCACAGTGAAGAATGTGGGGAGTCGCTGTGGTGGATGTTCATGTTTAAAATTTATTTGGATGTCTTGTTGCTCTTTAGTGGTATGACTGTATGGCAATCAAGTTCCTCGTATTTGCGAAACACACTTGGCAAAAAAATTACTATTATGATTATGATTATGATTATGATGATTACAACTTCAGAATTCACAACTCCTCAACCCTATCTCACACCTTCTGTTTTTATCTCTGGCCTTTGTTCCAATCATCTGCTACACTTTGTCCTGCCTCGCCCCTTTGCTAGCTTTATTCTCCCCCGCCCAATCTGTCTGAAAAAGGGTCCAAACCCAAAACATCACCTATCCATGTTCTCCAGAGATGCTGCCTGATCTGCTGAGTTACTCCAGCACTTTGTGTCATTGTGTCATTGAGTCGTAGAGTCATACAGCGTGGAAACAAACCATTCAGCCCAACTTCCCCACACCGGCCAACATGTCCCAGCTACACTAGTCTTACCTGCCCGTGTTTGGCCCATATCCCTCCAAACCTGTCCTATCCATGTACTTGTCTAACGTTTCTTAAACATTGGAATATTCTCTTTTTTTCTCCCCCTCTCCCCCTCTCCCCCTCTCCCCCTCTCCCCCTCTCCCCCTCTCCCCCTCTGCCCCTCTGCCCCTCTCCCCCTCTCCCCCTCTCCCCCTCTCCCCCTCCCTCTCTTTCTCTTTCATTTTTTAGAGGGATATGGCCAAAGGCAAATGGGATTAGCTTAGATGGGGCATCTTGATTGTCATGGATGAGTTGGGCTGAAGGGCCTGTTTCCAAGCTTAATTACTCGACTGCTTTGCTAAATGTCAATCTATAGCCAATTCTATTTTTTGCCATATTATTTTTTAATATTTCTGACCCCTATGCTTGCATTTTATTAAGGTTCTACTCAGACATAATTACTCTGCCTTTTTGGGAAGTCAGAGAATATTCTCATCAAAGCTGCAGTAAATCTCAGAGGAGTCCCTCAAATGTCAGTTTATTTAACGTGCAGGCAAGAGAAATATTCATATCATGCTGCACGCCATTAATTTCTCCTCATTCTCAACCCCCCAGATTCTACCACTTACCTATACATTAGGGATAATTTACGGCGGACTTTTAGCCTACCAACCCGCATGTAATTTGCGATGTAGGAGGAAACCAGGGCACCCAGTGGAAACCCATGGAGTCACAGGAAGAATGTGCAAACCCCACACAGACATCACCCGAAGTCGAGATCAAACTGGGATCTCTGGCGCTGTGAGGCAGCGGCTCTATCAGCTGCTCCTGTATTGTGAGCAGTTTTGGGCCCCATAACTGAGGAAGGATGTGCTGGTGTTGAAGAGGGTCCAGAGGAGGTTTATGAGAATGATTCCAGGGATGATTGGGTTAACATATGATGTGCGTTCAACAGCTCTGGTCCTGTACTCGCTGTATTTTACAAGGACGAGGGGGAACATCAATGAAACTTACCGAATGGTGAAAAGACTGGATAGAATAGATGCGGAGAAAATGCTTCCACTAGTGGGAGAGTCTAGACCCAGAGGGCATAGCCTCAGAAGAAAATGATGTACCTTTAGAAAGGAACATCATTTTGACGAATTTCTTTTGTCAGAGGGTGGTGAATCCATGGAATCCATTGCCACAGATGGCTGTGGAGGCGAAGGTGGACATCGACAGATTCTTGATCAGTGAGGGTGTTAACGGATATGGGAAGAAGGCAGGAGAATGGGATTGAAAGAGAAAGATAGATCAGCCATGATTGAATGGCAGAGTGGGCTAGATTGGTGGACTGGCCTAATTCTGCTCCTATGACTTGTGAACATGAAAGTGAACAATCCTAAGAAGAAAACTTTAAAGGAATGTTACTGCCTGCTCAAACGATAATTGGTAAGAGTGGTCTGCCATTCTCAGGTTGTGTTAACTTCTTATGGTTTAGTTTAGTTTAGTTTAGTTTAGAGATAAAGCGCGGAAACAGGCTCTTCGGCCCACCGAGTCTGCACCAACCAGCGATCCCCACACATTAACACTACCCTACACACACTATGGACAATTTTACATTTATAACAAAGCCAATTAACCTACAAACGTGTACGTCTTTGGAATGTGGGAGGAAACTGAAGATATCGGAGAAAACCCACGCAGGTCACGGCGAGAATGTACAAATTCCATACAGACAAGCACCCGTAGTTAGGATCAAACCCGGGTCTCTGACGCTGTAAGGCAGCAGCTCTACCGCTAAACCACTGTGCCGCATGTGTAATCAGTAAAAAGAACCACTAAAAAGTGACTGTACTTCGGAGTCACGTGAGTGATTCCGTGAAGAAGCCCCGCCAGTCCGCATGCGCGTCATATCGTCGTTCGCATGGCGAAGCACCGGACTGGCAGGCGCGTCGCTCCTGCCAGCGGTAAGTTTAAACCTACAGGTAAGTATTGTTTTTCTTACCAGGTTCTGTTTTTCTTGCAGGAACCTCTTCTTACAGAGGTTTCCTGCTGGATATTGATCGAAGTCCGGCGAGGGAAAACCGGCTATGGGCTGTGGGGAGACTCCGGTTCCGACCGCGGAAGCGGATAGCTGGCGGACGTCGGGTTCGCGATCCCAGTCGCTGATAATGTGGTCAGTGGCTTCCAGACCGCTGTGGTTCCCGTCGAGGGGTAAATCCAGGAGGAAGGCGGTATCACCACCAGAGTCGTTGACAGTGCGGTCAGTGGCTCCCAGACCGCAGTGGTCCCCAGGACATGGGGTAAAACCAACAATAAATCGGTCAGCCCTATGGACTCGGACGAGTCGGGCCAGGAGGGTTCCCCTCTGGTAATGCATAACATATTTGGACGGTTGTCCAGGATGGATCTCCTAATGGAGAGGATGCTCCACCAAATACACTCCAACAGCAGGAGTTGTGTCAGTGCCGGCCTATGGGAGAGCCTGCGCCATCAGCACCTGGGACAGAGCTGCTTAATGTCTCCCTCTTGGAGGAGGAGAGCATGCTGGGTCAGTGTAATTCTGATGCCGAGTCTGAGGGTATAGCCATGGAGCATACTCCAAGGGATGAAGGGCACATGTCAGAGGTACCATTCCTGGCAGCAAGATTTGCCATCCCAACAGAATCAGGGAAAAATGTTCCATCCTGGTATAGGTCCGTTGGAAGGGCCATATCAGCGCAGGTGTCTTCAGGGACCTGCGGCAGCACCCGTTTCAGGGCTGCCTACGAATCGCCCTCTTTGAGGAGGGGAGTGCGAGTGGTCAGTATGTAACTGACTTCAAATTCTAAAGTATGTCCGTGGAACATACTGGAGCATATGCGTGCTGGCAGTGAACAGCGCTATCAGGGGGACATTAGAGCCAGCCACCGAGTCTTCTATTCAGGTAAGACCTATTCAACAGGCAAAACCTGGAGGATGAAGCAAAAGCTGTCAGACCAATCAAGGTACCAACGACGAGCAAAGCTTCATCGTTTCGGCGACAACGCACCCCACGTCTTCATCGGCAGTAAGCGGTTCACTGAAGCTGGTGGCAGCATGAAAGCTGGGCAGAGGTTCCACGCACCCTACCAGTTCTACTCTACAATTAAGGTAACCAGGCAGATAGGTGGGTCTGGCACTTCCGAAACATGGGGTAAGTGGACCACTTACAAGTTGGTAATATTTACACTTGGTTGTACAATACACAAATGGTTAAGACATTGTCATCTACTTAGTGGCATCTAACCATGTAAAACTGGACAATACTAGCATTCTAAGCAGGTTTGGAATTGGGGCCAGAATTGGGTTTTGAGGTAGGCTCAGTATTATGGCCAGGATTGTCTTTCAAGACAGGCTCAGAAATCGGGCCAGAGTTGTCGTTCGAGGCAGGCATGAAATGATGGCAGGCGTGGCCTGTTCATCATGAAAGATGGATAATGTCGTTTAACTCGCATGTGCAGTATAAACTTTTCCGAATAGGAAACTTCGTTACTGACTAACAACTGATTTCATAGGGTGTTCCTATTTACAGCGATCATCGGAGACATTTGAAATTATCAGGAGGAGGCAATTGCTATGATGAGGCAATGATAACAGTATAATAACAGTAATGATAACAGTAAAGCATTGCAAAATGGGCTAAATTATTTACCCAGGTTATTTACTAAGTTACTAAAATCTGTGCTTGGGCTGAGTTCAAAAACACTTGTTATGTCTGGGCTGGATGATATTTTAACGCTGTATTTTGCTAAAATCAACAGTTTCAGCCTCAAACTATATTTGAGAAATTGGGCTCCCCCATCCAGTTAAATTTAAGTTGTTACAAAATAGACTTGTTGGTCATTGAAATTTACCTTTAACTATTAATTAGCCTATGACTTTGCCCTGGGGTAAGAGATTGGAGTTAATTGAAACCTATAACAGCCTGGTTGTTATAAAGCAGCCTTCTATTCATCAAGAGTAATTGGCAATATAGTAGCTGTGATTCAGCTGTGCAAGTAGGAGAACTGACATCGTGCAAAGTGGCAACCTCTCAAGTGCCATGTAGGTCATTGTTATCAAACCTATGCTATTACCAGCTGAAGCTACCAAAGTCACAATGATGGACAAACAGTATTCAGCATTGCTCCAGTAGTTTGGTCAGTAAAATTTCAGTTATATTGCAAACTGATGCTAAGGGCTCTAACGTGGAAAATTGCGAATGTCATCTCTAGTTTGGAGGTGGAGGAGATTTGCATGAGTTACCAATTCTTCAGTTATTGGTATCAACTATCTATAGACACTAGTTGCGTTCTATGGGTTAAAGAGTGATTGAGCGAATATGCATAATCTGCATGCTCAACTTCAAGTTGATACACTATGGTGGTAGCATATGTTAGTCACATTGGTGCAATCAAGTAAATGTATCCTGTAATAGTTTACCTAATCTCTTTTGCCACTGGTGTATCATCAAGTACAGATCAATGACAACACAGAATGGGTGTTGGATCACACAGTATTTATGAAATTCTGGTTTGTGGAACACCGAATATCGATATGTTGTTTTCATGCTTATTCAGCTTGCAAAAATATGTGGCATAACAGTGGCGAGAGATACATTCTCGCTACAAAGAGGAGGAATGGTCTTTTATGTCTTCCTCCATTTTGCCTCATCAGTCGGGTCTTCAAATAAAGTCATCAAGATCCCGCTTTAGGTTTTTCCTACTGTCTGACTGGCCTATGCAGCTTTGATTCACGCTTTTGTCACGAATAATAATACAACCTTATACGGTTACTCTAAACGTAAACTTTGCCGGTTCAGCCTGTGGCTCGGGAAACCAGCCTTTGCATAATAAAATCAATTTATGACTTGCAGATTCTGAATAGACTGCCCCTACGGCTTGGGTTGTCACACCAATCCATGTATGTGTTCACTCCAGAGTGCTGGGATAGCACCAAAAAAGCAGTACATTTCCTCTTCAGGAGATGGGAAGCGTTTTGTTTAATGCTAATGTTACATTTAATACGGTACAGATTACTGACGTCTTTGGAGTTCATTTTTAAATGGTCTTTTGACAATAATTGAGTTATAGGGCCATTAACTGTGCCCAACGTGCTTTACCATCATACTTGCTGCAGCAAACGGGACGCACTCTGTCGGGTTCACCCCCGGATATCGAGTTTGTAAAGGATATCTTTAACACAAGTTCTCCCAGGACAAGCACAGGGCAGTATGGGATATTGACATTGTGTTAACACTACTTCACCAGGGGGCTCCAGCCACATCCTTAGCTTTGGCCGGCTCTCATAAGGTAGTTATCCTCATGGCGCTGGTTTCAGCGCAACGGATTCAGTTGCTACATAATTGCGACTGGACAGGATGATTACATCTGTAAATAATATATATAATATTTTATGTTTATGATTTAATTAAGCAGTGCAGAAGGGGCGTCACGTCTCAAACTAGTTTCATGGCATACCCAGGGACCTTCGGTTATGTGAGGGTACACATATACAACAATACATCAAGGTCACCAAGAGCCTTCGAGGCTCTGAACTAGCAATGCTTGTTAGTTACAAAAAAATTTATAAGAAGGTATCCGTTCAGACCATCTCCAGGTGATAAAACGGGGTTTGATTAATGCAGGATACTGATTTCCAAATCTCACACCACCAGGGCTGCTACAACATCAGCAGCAAGGGTTATTTACGTTCCGCTGGGCCACATCCTAACGGCTGCAGCATGGTCAAACGAACGAACTTTCCAAACATTTTATAATAACCCATTGCCAGACCAGGGATATTTGCCAACTCTATTTTAGGTTCTATTTATAATTTCCCTCCGGATGAGAGGGGTTACTATTATTATTACTTGTTCATTAAACAGCATCAGCATGTTTTAAATCTATGTCATGTCTGTATGCATTATGAATATTTCCCTCATCTGTCAATGAAGCAGTTGTGGTTGTGTAGACTCGCTTCTCACGGCATTAAATCACAGAGCTTTGAAATCTTCACGGAATCACTCACGTGACTCCGAAGTAAAATAGTAAGATTAAACGAGAACTTACCAGTTTGAAGTTTGATCTTTATTTTATGAGGAGGTACGATGAGCGATTACGTGCCCACCGCTCCCAACCCTCTCTCATAAAGATCACTCGGTAGTTCTAGTCTTCTCTAAGTCTTACTATGTTACTTTGACTACTGTTATCTGTGATTTCACACCGCTGCTTTGAAGATTGACGTGCATGCGGACTGGCGGGGCTTCTTCACGTAATCGCTCATCGTAACTCCTCATAAAATAAAGATCAAACTTCAAACTGGTAAGTTTTCGTTTAATCTTACTATTATTTTCCAATCTCTCAGCTTCAGATGAGTGCATTTTGGAGAAATACAGAGAAGTAATTTATAATTTTGAGCTTGCTCTCACCGTAGCCCTATCAGTGATGGAGTCTCTCCTGCAAATTTGTGCACAGTTCTGTTTAACCCACCTGTGCTCATCACAATTAAATGTGACATTCAAAGCTAAGGCTAAGAGATAAATGAAAATATTCCATATTCATTGCCCACACAATCTAATTAAATATTTGTCATTTAGTTTATCTAAATCAACATTACGACTCTTCATAAAAGTTAATCTTATTAGAATTGCTGGCCGTCAACCGAGGTGAAAGCAAATTCAACACACACAGTGCCAGAAACATTCAGCAGCCAGCTCATCTCTCTGGAAATGACTTTAATATTTACTGGAGAAAAATGTCCAAGCACTTGGGAAAAATAAATCTGTTTTCCAATCATCATGGTATTTAAGTGTAAACCCTTCCAATAGCCAGGCCAACTGACAGACTGAACTAGGATAGACACGAAAGGCTGGAGTAACTCAGTGGGTCAGTCAGTATCTCTGGAGAAAAGGAGTAGGTGATGCTTTGGGTCGAAATCCTTCTTCAGAATAAGAGTCAGGGGAAAGGGAAATGTGAGATACAGACGGCGATATTGAGAGATATGGAACAAATGAATTAATGATATACAAAAAGTAATGATGATCAAGGAAAGGTGGAGCCCATAATGGTCCATTCTTGGCTGTTGGCTGGGTGATAACAAATTATAGAGATAGTGGAACTCAACAGGACGACAGTGAAACTAGTACAATGACAAGGGTGGGTGAGGGAGGGATGGAGAGAAAGGAGATGCAAGAGTTACTTGCAGTTGGAGAAATTAATATTCATAGTGCTGCGTTGTAAGCTGCCTGTTGGGTAGAGAATGTTAAAGCAGAACAGTAGAATGGAAGGAGAAACCACATGGCGGACAGGGAGTGAGACTCAAAAGACCGCCGATGGTGGTAACTTGAGTTAAAAACAAACTGCTGGGAGGAATTCAGCAGGTCAGGCAGCATCTAGGGAGATAAATTGACATATGATGTTTCAGGTTGAGGCCTTTCTTCAGAGAGATGGAGAAGAGGGAGGATAGCTGATAGATGGAGAGGAGAGGGAATGAGTGGGCCAAGAACTGGCAAGTTTGTGGAGAATTATGATGATTTGGGGAGAGGAGGGAAGGTTGGAGATAGTAACCAAGGCTGGAAGTGATGTGGATAAGGCAGAAGGATACAGATGGTAGAATCAGATAAGGAAGAAAAGCAGAGGGTGATATGTGGAAACAGAGGAAGAGATGGTGAATAAAAGGAAAGGGAGGAGGGGAAGGACAATTGGTGGGTAGTGGGAGATGAGATGGAGGGAGAAATGAACTGGGTTTATGGGGGCAGGGGGGGGGTTGGAAGGAAAGGTGTGTAAATGGGAGGGGGGATTGAATGGAATGACTGAGTGGAGGCTGGGTCGATGAGAAATGGGAGATTACCTGAATCTGGAGAATTCAATGTTCATGCCTTCGGTTTGTAAGCGATCCAATCGGAATATGAGATGCTGTTCTTCCAGATTGTGTGTGGCCTCATTTTCGCAGAGGAGGATCCAAAGATAGGCAGATCAATAGACAATAGACAATAGGTGTAGGAGTAGGCCATTCGGCCCTTCGAGCCTGCACCGCCATTCAATGTGATCATGGCTGATCATCCCCAATCAGTACCCCGTTCCTGCCTTCTCCCCATATCCCCTGACTCAGCTATTTTTAAGAGCCCTATCTAGCTCTCTCTTGAAAGCATCCAGAGAACCCGCCTCCACCGCCCTCTGAGGCAGAGAATTCCACAGACTCACCACTCTCTGTGAGAAAAAGTGTTTCCTTGTCTCCGTTCTAAATGGCTTACTCCCTATTCTTAAACTGTGGCCACTAGTTCTGGACTCACCCAACATCAGGAACATGTTTCCTGCCTCTAGTGTGTCCAAACCGTTAACAATCTTATATGTTTCATAGATACATAGATACATAGAAATTAGGTGCAGGAGTAGGCCATTCGGCCCTTCGAGCCTGCACCGCCATTCAATACGATCATGGCTGATCATCCAACTCAGTATCCCGTACCTGCCTTCTCTCCATACCCCCTGATCCCTTTAGCCACAAGGGCCACATCTAATTCCCTCTTAAATATAGCCAATGAACTGGCCTCAACTACCCTTCAATGAGATACCCTCTCATCCTTCTAAACTAGAGTGTACAAGCCCAGCTGCTCCATTCTCTCAGCATATGACAGCCCCGCCATCCCGGGAATTAACCTTGTAAACCTACGCTGCACTCCCTCAATAGCAAGAATTTTCTTCCTCAAATGAGGGGACCAAAACTGCACACAATACTGCAGGTGTGGTCTCACTAGGGCTCTGTACAACTGCTCCTTTGCTCCTATGATCGTTTCCTCTTGTTATAAAGGCCAATATGCCATTTGCTTTCTTCACTGCCTGCTGTACCTGCATGCTTACTTTCATAGACTGATGTACAAGGACCCCCAGATCCCGTTGTACTTCCCCTTTTCCCAGCTTGACGCCTTCCTGTTTTTGCTACCAAAGTGGATAACCTCACATTTATCCGCATTAAACTTCATCTGCCATGCATCTGCCCACTCCCCCAACCTGTCCAAGTCACCCCGCATTCTCATAGCATCCGCCTCACAGTTCACACTGGCACCCAGCTTTGTGTCATCTGCAAATTTGCTAATGTTACTTTGAACATCAATATGGGAATGGGAAGGGTATTTAAAGTAGATAACGACCAGGAGCTCAGGCTGGCCATGTACACTGAGTGCAAGCGCTCGGTGGTGGTCACTAATGGATGGGGAATTATGGCTTTGGGGGATTGGGGATTGATCAGACAATAGAGAAAGGGGGGATAGAGGAGGTTAGAAAGGAGATACTTGAGGAGAGATTGCAGGAAGAGATGGGAAAGTCATGGAGAGATTGGATAGAGAAAGGCAGGCTGGAGTCAGAGGATGTGGAAGGTGGGTCATAGAGTCATAGAATCATGGAGTGATACAGTGTGGAAACAGGCCCTTCAGCCCAACTTGCCCACACCGGCCACCAATGGCCCACTAGTCCCACTTGCCTGCGCTTGATCCATAACCCTCCAAACCTGTCCTATCCATGTACCTGTCCAATTGTTTCTTAAACAATGGGATAGTCCCAGCCTCAACTACCTCCTCTGGCAGCTTTTTCCATACTCCTATAACATGGTGCCCAGAACTGAACACAATATTCTAGATGCAGTCTCACCAACATCTTGTACAACTGCAACATGACCCCCCAACTTCTATACTCAATACTCTGACTGATGAAGGCCAGTGCCAAAAGCCTTTTTGACCACCTTATCTACCTGATGTTGATGTCCAGATCAAATGGAGAGTTGGTTAATTATCAAACTTTGGACCCTATCCAAACTTATCTATTTCTGATTTTTTTTTTTTTAAATCACACCAACTCTTTCCAGGTCTGTGCTTTAAACAATCGAGATACAGCGCTGAAACTGCCCTTCAGCCCACAGAGTCCGTGCAGCCCAATAATCCTACACATGATGTACACTAGCACTATCCTACACATTAGGGAAATCTACAATTAACCTATCAGCGATGGAGTCTCATATCCTACAAAGCTAATTAACCTACAAACCCGTACGTCTTTGGAGTGTGGGAGGAAACCGGTGCAGCCAGAGAAAACCCACATGATCACAGGGAGAACATACAAACTCCATACAGACATCAAGCTCAGTCAGAATCGAACTGGGGTCTCTGGCGCTGTAAGGCAGCGACTCTACCTCTGCACGACTATGCCGCCCATCGTGCTCCGAACTGATAAAAACATTGCTGATAATCTGTATTTCTGATGGAATAGACAACAACAAGGATCGGAGCAATGTTCACAGATACAGTAGTGGAAGGAATCAATGACTAATAAAGCACTGAAATAAATAACAGGAGATAATTAATCAGCCAGACAATATTAACACAATTAAACAGGCAGCATACTGAGAGAAAGCAAAGACATTTAATTCAATTTGGAATTTGCTTGTCTAATACCTTCCTTGCTCAGTGCAGACACTATTTAACTTGTCTGTACATAACAAGAGCACCATGTGCTTCCTGCCTGTTTTTATTTTGACAGCTGACATGTAAACGAACACTAAGCCTTGAAATTGTGTTAGACAAATCCTACGTGCTTGCAACCAGGTGAACTTTGCTGCCTAAGGCATTATGAGCAGCAGCTTTACCAGAATGTTTCAAATGATTCCAACTTCAATGTTAATGAGCATCGAACTCCATCCCCTGTCATTTCCGTGCTGCCCTGCCAAACAGAGCTGCTTTCATGGTCTATCTACTCCAGTTATTCTCATGCAATAATAAAAATGATAGAATAAAAATCCAATTTGAAAAGTCAATTCACATACTGTAACAGGTGTTTTAATCTAATACAGCATCAGATTTTAAATTCTATTAAAGTTAGCATAACTTTTGAATCCTCAGGGAGGTGGAAGTTGTGGGTGAGTTTGGTATCATGGGGAAGCACAGTTGGGTCAGATACAAAGAGGTTTAGCTGAATCTAACAGTGGGACATCATTATAACTTTTCCTCTCCATTTTCCCTGGTTTTTAACTGCTCAATTATCAGACACAAAATTGCCTGCAATACCTCAGTGGTTGAAAATAAAATGCTGGTGTACAATGTTTCAATTGACAAATCATTATGTCTCCGTGGAAGTGGAATATATTGTGCAATACAGGAACATTAATGTATATGTGCATAGCCTCTCACTTCTCGTGTAAGCTCAGGAAGATTAGATAAGGTTATTTGGAGTATTGCGTGCAGTTCTGGACACCCCATTCCAGGAAGGATGTAGAGGGCGTGGAGAGGGTGAAGAAGAGGTTTACCAGAATGCTGCCTAGTTTAGAGGTATTATCTATCAGGAAGGGTTGGACAAACTTGGATTGTACCCTTCAAAATGGCGGAGGAAAAGAAAGATGCCAGTGAGTGGCCTGAGGGCTTACCCTCCGTGCCCTCTGGGAGGTGCGGGGGGCACCCCAGGGCATGGAGGCTGAGCGAAGGCCATCAGAGATGAAGTACGGCGCATTCATGGATCGATGTTGAGGAGGCATTGGAGTGGTCGCGTTGGTCGAGTGGGCCGCTGGAGGTCCTGCAGCAGCCTGGGGCTCCATTAGACCAGTGATACTCCAAGTGGTTGAGAACGTGGAATGGACACGGCTTGCAGCAGCACAGAGCAGCAGAGCAGCAGTGGAGGACGTTGACACATCGTCTGGCCAGGCCGACCCCTTCAAATCCAACCCGATGCCGCCGACAGGACAATGCGCCTTTATGGCCAAGTAAAGACACTAACATTTTAAAAGTATTTCAGACATGAAGGTACAGGATGATGCTTAACACTGGGTGACTCTTGTGTAAGGACTCAGTGTTGTCTACTATCTTATATTAAGATGGTAGCCAATGTATAGTAGGGTTATCTCTGAATTGTATGCAAAACAAAATCCTGGTACTTAGGTACACGCGACAATAAAGTATCCTTGAACCATTGAACCATTTTCCTATTCCACTGAAACCATTGAACCTATTTTCTGTGGGACATCAGAGATTGCAGGGAGAACTGAGGAAACTATATAAAATTATGAGAGATATAGACAGTCTTTTTCCCAGGATGGACATATCAAATACTAGATGAGGTGAGAGGGATCAAGTATAAAGGAGATGTGTGGGGCAAGTTTTCTTTATACAGAGAGTGGTGGGTGCCTGGTACCCTGGCGTGGAGGCAGATACAATATTGGTGTTTGACACTGGTGCTTAAGAAGCTTTTGGGTAGGTGCAAAAATATGCAAGTAATGGAGTGATATGGATCACATGCAGACAGAATAGATTAATTTTAACTTAGCATCATGTTTGGAATGGACATTGTGTGTCAAAGGGCCTATTCCATGCTGTATTGTTCTATGCAGGGGTGCAGTGCTGCCAGAGCTCACCAGAGCACCACTCTGCCTCGGGCACCTCTGTGTAAAAAAAAGAATTAAAAAACGGAGAATTTTAATGAGCGGATGTGTGGTCGGTATGACCTGATTAAAAGAGGGGGAAGGGGAAGACCCATCACTACTGATGGGTCTTCCCTTTAGTAAGGGGGGAGCACTAGGACCCAGCAGAGTCAGACCACGTGCTGTCTGCATGGAGGGTGGAGGTTGTGGGCCTAGTGCTGTGCCTGGAACGCTGTTGAGGTGAGTGTCGGCTCTGGCCCCCTGGTGGCCGGTGGAGAGGCGAGGGTCGGCGGAGTCACTGGTGACAAAGGACAAAAGACAAAAGGACTTTTATTGTCACATACACCAATTGGTGCAGTGAAATTTGAGTTACCATGCAGTACACAGATAAGATCAACACAACACTATAGAATTTAACATAAAACATAAAACATCCCCCACAGCGGAATCAACGTTACCCACTGTGAGGGAAGGCAACAAAGTTCAGCCCTCTTCCCCTTGCTCACCCATGGTCGGGGCCTATTGAGGCCTCTGCAGTCGCTGCAACAGCAGCCCGATGTTTCAGGCCCTCTCGCCTGGATGATGAAACTTCGATGGCGGAACGGAAGAACGCTCTCAATGGCTTGGAGGTTCCGAATCGGCCGCTTCCTACCAGAGACCGCGGCATCCGTCCACAGGCTGAGCTGGGCGGAGCTCGAACACTGGCGATCCTCGGCGAAAGATCCCAGGCCTCCGCGATGTTAGAGTCTGGAAGCGCCGCAGACCACAGCTCCACGGTGTTAAAGAATAAGGCGTAAGCCATTTAGAACGGAGATGAGGAAACACTTTTTCTCACAGAGAGTGGTGAGTCTGTGGAATTCTCTGCCTCAGAGGGCGGTGGAGGCAGGTTCTCTGGATGCTTTCAAGAGAGAGCTAGATAGGGCTCTTAAAAATAGTGGAGCCAGGGGATATGGGGAGAAGGCAGGAACGGGGTTCTGATTGGGGATGATCAGCCATGATCACATTGAATGGTGGTGCTGGCTCGAAGGGCCAAATGGCCTACTCCTGCACCTATTGTCTATTGTCTATAAGTCAACAGGCCCTCCGGAGCTCCACACGGCGATCCCGGTAAGGCATCGCCCACTCCGCAATGGAATTCAGTGCTGCGCCACCGCTGAACCTCTGGCCGGTCTCTGGCAGGAAATGCCGCGCCAATCCAGATGGTAGACAGTGAGGAGGGGGCGAAGATGCGGCTCGGAGAAAAGACGAATCCTCGACCAGGTAGTGACTGAGAAAAATGGTTTGCCCCGCCCCCCCCACCCGCCCCCCCCCCCCCGCACCACACCCCACACATAAAAAAAGACTAAAAGACCTCCAAAAACAAACTTTTAGACAGACTAAGAATAACAAAATGGTTGAAAGGACAGACAGCTGCTGGCGAGGCTGCCACACGCGATGGCATTTGGAGGCCCATGACTAGAGATACGGGTCAGCGGCAGCAGCATCTGTGTCCGGGGAGACGGTGAAGGCCGGCGACAGCGGCGGTGGCCCCGCCCGGGGAGGTGGTGTGGGAGTTGGCTGCCGTGGGCGGCAGTTTCCATGGTCCGACTCCGGGCCTGGATTTGGCCGGGAAGGCGGTGAGGGGCGGAGAAGTGGTGGATGTTGCTGCTCCTCATGGTGGCCATCTCGGCCTCATGGTGGTCAGGCCGCGGTCCAGCGGTGGTGCTCCGGCCTGTGGACGGGCGGACGAGTCGAGGAGTGTCGGTGGTGGGACCAGCCGGGAGTGGGTGAGTGTAAGTGGGTGTGTGTGAGTGGGTGTGGGTGTGTGTGAGTGGCTGTGTGGGAGTGGGTGAGTGGGAGTGAGTGTGTGTGTGTGTGAGTGTGTGTGGGTGTGTGTGAGTGGGTGTGTGGGAGTGGGTGAGTGGGAGTGAGTGTGTGTGTGTGTGTGTGTGTGAGTGTGTGAGTGTGAGTGGGTGTGTGTGAGTTGGTGTGTGTGAGTGGGTGTTGTGTGAGTGGGTGTGAGTGTAAGTGGGTGTGTGAGTGTGTGAGTGTGAGTGGGTGGATGTGAGTGGGTGTGTGTGAGTGGATGTGTGTGAGTGTGTGTGTGTGAGTTGGTGGTGAGTAGGTGGATTGGTGACTGAGTGAGTGAGTGAGTGAGTGAGTGAGTGAGTGAGTGAGTGTGTGAGTGTGTGTGAGTGTGAAGGCCCAGAGCTGCGGTAGTGTCAGGGCGGGTTGCTTCCGGGCCGCCACCTCTGTAAAAATACATGATTACCGTATTTTTCTTTACTTGCTTGATAATTATATTTTATGATAATTAGTGAGTGCAACCGTGCAATATTTTGTCATATTATTAAATTAGGTATTATATGTTTTATTGTACTAGCTATACACTGGGATGTAGTGATAGGCTATAATCTTGTTTGACCCTCTTGGGAGACTAGCTTGCCCCCCTCCAAGCAAAACCTGAAATGATGCCCCTGTTTGACTGCTCCGTCACCAAAAAAATTAGCACTGCAACACTGGTTCTATGTTCTATGTTCCAGGAATGGGAAGAAAACACAGAGTCTGGTGCTTGGTGGAGTAGATATAAGGGCTGTTCTGGGAGAAGGAAAGCCAGAGAACAAGGCTGGGTTCAGGCATTTGAGAGGGCCAATGTTTATGACAGAAGTGCAATTGGCAGTAGGAAGTTTGAGGGCTTCTGTGAGGAGTTAAGGGCCTGTCCCACTTTCCCGAGCTACTCACGAATTCTCCCGAGTTTTACCCTTGATTCAAACTCGGAGAATGTTCGTAACGGGTCCGTAGGAGGCCGTAGATATATTGTAGCGGCTCGTTATGTCAGCCGTAGATATATTGTAGCGGCTCGTTATGTCAGCCGTAGGTACTCGGGACATTAAATGTTGCAATTTTTCTCCTCCCGACTATCTGTTTACTCGTGGACATTTTTTGTCATGCTGTAAAAAACGTCCCGACTTACCTGATGCCCCGAGTACCTACGGCTGACATAACAAGCTGCTACGATATATCTACGGACTCCTACGGCCTCCTACAGACCCGTTACGAACATTCTCAGAGTTTGAATCAAGGAGAAAACTCGGGAGAATTCGTGAGCAGCTCGGGAAAGTGGGACAGGCCCTTTAGGAGAGTTCCTGCTGCATTACATCCAATGAAGTCCTGAGGAGCACAACCACCTTCCCTAGTCAATAGTTTCCAACTCCTTCATGTTGCTTGGATTTTTGATTTCAATGGAGATCAATGCCTCTTTTTATAAACCACTGCATCCCCTTTGCATTTGTAGTCTTGCAGACATTGCAGGGTGGCACAGTGGCGCAGCGGTAGTGTTGCTGCCTTACAGCGCTTACAGCGCCAGAGACCCGGGTTTGATCCCAAATACGGGTACTGACTGTACGGAGTTTGTACATTCTCCCCGTGACCTGTGTGGGTTTTCTCCGAGATCTTAGGTTTCCTCTCACACCCCGAAGACGGTACAGGTTTGTAGGTTATTTGGCTTGGTATAATTGTAAATTGGCCCCAGTGTGTGTAGGATAGTGTTAATGTGCGGTGATCGATGGTCTCGCAGACTCGGTGGGTCAAAGGGCCTGGTTCCACGCTGTATCTCTAAACTAAACTAAACTAAAATATAGCCCAAGGTCAATCTATTCCACAATACCTTGTAAACACACCATCTAAATAAAAACAATTGCAGATAAGAAAGAGATTAAATTCAGACTAACAATATAATTTATGAAGATAACTACGTTAAAAATTGTAGGTGGTTTAAAATATGTGCATCCACTCACAAATGGCACAAAAAATTGAGCCTGAATGGTGAAATGAGGTAGCTTCATTTTATTTAAAGATCACATCAGATCAATACTATATAATTTAATGTATCTATTGGTTTAAACACTTACAGTTAATTAAGAAAAAAGAGTGTTATAAAATTGGATAAATGTGAAACGGGACCAAAAATACCAACCAACCCAAATATGATTACATCTCGAGGGACACATCAAAATTATTTTGGAATAGTTATTGTTTTTTTTAATCATTTACTGAGGAGGCAATAAAATGTCAGGGAAATGCTGGCATTGCTTTTTCACTTTCGCCTACTTAGCTATTTGTTGTTACAGCTTTATACACAGCCAAACTTCAAAAGGAAATTAGAATGCAAACGGACTGGCAGCGTAGGAACATAAATAGGTGGAATGTCACCCATACATATTCTCCAGGAATGCTGCCTGATCTATTGCTTGAGTTACTCCAACACTTTGTGTCTTTGTAAACCAACATCTGCTGTTCTGTGTTTCTACATAAAGAAGCACACACTGAAATGTTGCACAGAGAATATTATCCTTCCTAGTCTTGCTGAAAAGAAAATAAACTAACTATGACAACATGGGGCTTAGTTTAGTTTAGTTTAGTTTATAGATATAGTGCAGAAACAGGCCCTTAGGCCCACCGAGTCCACACCGACCAGCAATCCCCCCACATTAACACTATCCTACACACACTATGGACAATTTACACATACACCAAGCCAATTAACTTACATACCTGTATGTCTTTGGAGTGTGGGAGGAAACCGAAGATCTGGGAGAAAACTCACGCGGTCACAGGGAGAACGTACAAACTCTGTACAGACAGCATCCATAGTTGGGATTGAACCAGTGTCTCCGGCGCTGCAAGGCAGCAATTCTACCGCTGTGCCACCATGGCTTCTATTTCCCATTCCTAGTACACAACCTATAAACAGATGAATGGATTATTATTCTTTTAAATAGATGTACAATGACGAGGTATTTCACAGGTAGGAGATAGGGGCGAGTCATGCTTTATGTGATGGAAACTGTGTAAAGCTGTAGCATTTGTTGAAGATGAAAGATGATTTTGCTCTTTAGTAAACCTTCACAGCAAATGGTGTGTATCCGAGATGGTTATTCGATTTAGATCTGACATTTACCAATCTGCCCATCATCAGGAATTTCGATGCTCTGATCATTTTGTTTTATTAGTTTGCTGGCATTAAGGTGAATTTCTAAATTATGCTGTGAAGAAATGAAACAAGTATTTTTGACAGAAGCGCCTTTATTTGTTCATATTATTTTTTGAAACTCATTCACGAAGCATTTCATCACAAACAAATATACTATAAAAACATCTTGCATTATTCTTTTTTTTTTTGCTTGACGCAAATTGATCTTTAAAGAGCTTTACAAACCAATTTTGATATTGAGCCAGATGAGAAGAAATTAGGATGGGATCAAAAGCTAGATCAGAGAATTAAGTTTTAAAGACCAATTTAGTTTAGTTTGGTTTGGTTTAAAGATACAGCTCGGAAACAAGCCCCTTGGCCCACCGAGTCTGCACCGACCAGCGATCCCCGCACATTAACACTATCCTACGCACACTAGGAACAATTTACACTTATACCAAGGCAATTAACCTACATACCTTAACGTCTTTGGAGTGTGGGAGGAAACCGAAGATCCTGGAGAAAACCCACGCGGTCACAGAGAGAACGTACAAATTCCGTACAGATACACCCGTAGTGAGGATCGAACTGACTGACAATGTAAGGCAGCAACTCTACCGTTTACGGGTTTACTGACAATGTAAGGCAGCAACTCTACCGTTGCGCCACCACAGGATGGCGGAAGGAAGGAAAAAAAGTAAAGGCTAGGTTTACCGAGGAATTTCCAGAGTTAGGGTTTGAAACAGCTGCAAGCATAATCAACAATGGTGGAGCAGAAATGTACAGTGGTCCAAAGATCTCTGAGGGTTTTTGGTGGGAGGAACAAGGCTAGGAGAGATTTAGAAATAAGAATAAGCATCTTTAAATACAGTGTCTATTTCTTTGGAAGATGCATGGTGGCCATTCAAGAACAACAATTTCTCCAGAGACAGAGGAACTGCAGATGCTGGAATCCCGAGTCTGAAGAAGGGTCCCGACCTGAAACGTTACCTATTCGTGTCCTCCAGAAATGTTGCCTGACTGGTTGAGTTAATCCAGCACTTTGTGTTTTAAACAATAATGTCTCACTGACAACAGCAATAAGAAATGCATGGTCATTTAAAATGTATACTGAATGCTGACCAGGGCATTCAGAGAGCCGACTGTTTATCTTCACCATGACCATTTAATACCCACCTGACTGGTCAGATGAGCATCACAGTTTAATATCTGATATGAAAAAGCAACTCCAAAATTCAGCAGCTTTTAAGACTTCATTCCGGCACCAGCCTGGTGTATGTGCTCAAGTTGTGAAATGGGCTTTGAACCTGTTGTCTGCTGCTTTAGTAATAAGCATCAACAGAACAAGGGCAATAAGTAAATAATTTTGATGAAAAGTTGTAATTGAAGAAGTATTGTTGGAATAGGGGGTTTTAGCTACAAGGAAAGGTTGGACACTTGGATTGTTTTCTCTGGAATGCCAAAGGTTGGGGGAAGATCTGATAGAAGTCTATAAAATCATGTGAGACATAGATGGGGTAGACAGTCAATACCTTTTTCATAGGATGGAAAAATCAAAAACTAGAAGGCATAGTTTTAAGGTGAGATGGGCACAGTTTAAAGGAGATGTGAGGGGAAAGTTTTTTTTACACAGTGATTGCCTGGAACACTGCCGAGGACAGTTTTTTTTTAAATTTATTTTTATTTATTAGAAGCAACTGTATAAAAATATAACCAATGGCATATGACATAATACAGTTATTGCACAGCTTCAATTTTAACTTTTAGCTATAGTTAGAAGAAAAGAAAGGAGAAATAGCAAGAAAGAGAAAAAGTGAAATGTGCAAAGATAGAACCCCTAGACTACCAAAGTGATGTAGCCAAAGAATGAGTAAATAAAAGAAAGAAGAAAGGAATAGAAAAAATTAAGAAAGATAAAAAGACAAAAAGAGAAAGAAAGAAAAAAAGTGGTGATATACCTGCCTCGCCTCCCTCCCCACCCATCACCCAACCCGTAATTAGATTTAACTCCAAAGTTGTGTTGCACCATACTATCCTTGTAATAAATCAATGAATGGTGTCCATGTCTTCGAAAAATGATCTGTTTTTTCTGCTAAGACAAGTTTTAAAATGTTCGCTACATTCATTAACTATTCTGCAAAAAAGAGCAATACGTATTATTCACAAGGTCAGGTATCTGGGTCACACTAATCCATTATTCTTACAGTGAAAATTATTAAAATTAGAAGATTTGGTTGCATTTAAAACAGCACAGATAATGTTTAGGGCCAAAAATAAAAACATACCTGGAAATATACAAAAATTATTTAATGTGCGAGTGGGGGGTTATAATTTAAGAAGAATATTTAATTTTAAGGTACAAAGAGTCCGCACGACCAGAAAAACTTTTTGTATTTCGGTCTGTGGAGTAGGATTGTGGAACAGTTTGAATGTGGAATTAAAGCAATATCCAAACATGAACCAGTTCAAAATGACATACAAAAAACGTTTTTTCACAAGGTACAGGGATGAAGGGGATGGTTGACAAACAGCGGTTAATGTTTATTTATTATTTTATTTATTATTTATTTATGTCTTTTGGTTACTTCATACATATTACTTGTATGTGTATATCAGTTGTATGTATATATTTGTCTGTATGTATCTCTAAAAATTGTCTGGGGTATTATTATTATTAATTAATTAATTATTAAATATGGAAGAAGGGTTTAGGGAGAAGGGTGAGATTAAATAAGTTATTCTTCTTCTCACGCCTTTTCGAGCTGGTAAAGAAAAAGTGTTGGACATTTAAATTTTGCATTATGCTTTTCGTTGCTTTGCAAATATTGCCTGGAATGTCCAATGTTTTGACTATGTCGATTTTGTTGTTGTTATTTATTCCTATTTATGTCTTTACTTGTTCGGAACAAATAAATAAATAAATAAATAAATAAATAATATTTTCAAGATGTAGCGTCTCAGACATGTTTGTAATCCACATTTTAAGAGTAGGGACAGATGTATGTTTCCAAAATTTGAGTATTAGTTTTTTTGCTGTTATCAGGCCATAATGAAGGAAACGTCTTTGAAATAATGATAGCTCAGAGCAGGCTTCTGATGTACTTAGAATAATCAATTCCGTGTCGGGGTCCAATTTTGTTTTTAGTGTTTTTGAAATTTTTTCAAAAATTCCTCTCCAAAAATTATGTAACTTTATACAAGAGGCAAAGGAATGGGTTATAGTTGCTTCCTGAAGAAGATATTTATCACAAATAGGCGAAACATTTGGAAAGATCTCATTCAGTTTAGACTTTGAATAGTAGAGTCTGTACAGTATTTTAAATTAGATTAACGAATGCCTAACGTTAATCGAGCAATTGTCTAAATATAGAAGGTTTTCTTCCCATCTGTCTTTTAGAATATTTAGGCCAAGTTCATCTTCCCAAGCTCTTCTAATTACTTCTGATGAAGGGATTTCTATATTTAAAAGGGTGTTATACAGATATGATTAACTTGTTTGACTCCGAATTTCTATTCATACTTTCGTCTAGTATGTCTGGCAACAAAGATTGGTAGTCTTGGGTATATGATTTCAGATAGTCTCGAATTTGAAGGTATATGAAATATTGATTACCTTTCAGGTGATATTTCAACTGTAATTCCTGAAATGAGAGAAGAGTTCCCATCTCATAAAGATCTTAGAGTTTTTTGATTCCTGATCTGTTCTTCTAGTTGCAATTGTTCCATCCTATTCTTTTTGTTTTGATATGCTTGATATGAAATGATAGAAACTCTAATAGAAGCCTTAAAAGATTCCCATAATAACGAGGTTGAAATACCTGGAGTATCATTGGTCTCAAAAAAGAGTTCAATCTGTTGTTTTAAATATATGCAACAATCTAGGTTATTTAGTATTTGAGGATTAAACCTCCAGAACGATTTTTTATTAAACATTCCTTCTAGTTTTAAGGAGAAGGTTAGTGGGGAATGATCGGAAATCGTACTATTATGGTATTTGGGATTAGTTGTGAAAGGTATTAGTTTAGTGTCCACTAGAAAATAGTCAATACATGTATAAGTTTTATGTACTGATGAGTAAAAGGAATATTCTCTTCCGGATGGGTTTGCAATCCTCCATACGTCTGTTATATTTGTATTTTTTATATACGTATTTAAAAGTTCGCTGGATTTTGATTTTGTATTATATCTCTTTTGTTGTGAGGATTTATCCAAGTATTGATCCAGAACACAGTTAAAATCTCCCCCAATTATCAGGTTTTGCTGGGTGGAGTCTGAAATTATATTCAACATTTTATTTAAAAATTGTGGGTTATCAAAGTTGATATTTACCATAGCAAGTGGGGTAGAATATATCTCCCCAGATACTATGACGTACCTACCATCTTTGTCTGCTATGGTGTTTTTATGTTTAAATGGTATGCCCTTACGGATTATAATTGCAGTACCTCTGGATTTGGAGAGATAAGAGTAGTGATATATTTCACCGATCCAGTGATCTTTAAGGTGCGTCTCCTGTAAAAATATTATATCAGCATTAATTGATTTTAATTGGGCAAGAACCTTACCCCTTCTAATTGGCTCATTAACGCCCCTAATATTCCAGCTACAAAAAGTAATTCCTCCAGTTTTCTTCAGAGGGTCGTCTTGCATTATAGCTTACATGGATTCCCTTGTTTCAGATAGTGCAACAGGAGCTGATTTCAGCGACCCACAGCGGCTCGCAGAAAGAGCAGACGAGCTCTGGGCGCTCAGACGGCGGGACGTACACGCCGTCGCCTGCCCCATGGTCACGCAACGGGTGCAGCCACTCTGACAATGAGAGAAAGAGACTCAGCCCAGCGTCGAAGACGAAGCGCCGCGGCCAGCGATCTACACCCAACGGAGATGGTGCTACTACCACCAGTGATACGGGCTCGGAGCCCGAAGATGCCGAAGCCCTTGTTCGTTTCCGGGAAACGCCTCCGCCGATCGTCTGTAGAGGCAAACGCGATCGGCCCCAACACACGCCTCTTCGTCCGTGATCGCCATTCCGGCCACCATTTCCTGGTAGATTCAGGTGCCCATGTCAGTATCCTGCCTCCAAACACCCGGGACCTACGTGCGGGTAAGGTGGGACCTGTCCTCTCGGCCGTAAACGGGAGCGATATTCACACCTACGGTACATGGACCGCGAAACTAAGTTTCGACTCCCACCAGTACAGGTGGAAGTTTATCGGTGCTGACGTCGCCCCAACCAATCCGGGGCGCCGATTTCTTGCGCGCGTTCTCCCTGTTAGTCGACGTATGGGGTGGTCGAATGATCCCCGCGTCAGGCCCACGCCCTGACACACCGCGCAACCCGTCAACGCCCTCACAGCAACTATTGCCGATTTTCCAGGGTTGCTCACACCCCGTCACGGCATGGTCCATCACATTCCCACCGAGGGTCCGCCAGTGCACGCCCACGCGCGCCGTCTCCCGCCTGATAAACTGCGCATCGCACAAGACGAGTTCCAGCTCATGGAGGGCATGGGAATTGTCCGGCGGTCGGATAGCCCCTGGGCTTCCCCGTAACACATGGTACCTAAAGCGTCCAGAGGTTGGAGGCCTTGCAGCGACTATCGACGTTTAAACGCAATAACGACGGCCGGTCCCTAACATTCAGGATTTCTCGGCCCATTTGGAAGGGGCGACCGTCTTCTCGAAGGTCGACCACATCCGCGGGTAAAACCAAATCCCGGTCCACCCTGACAACATCCCTAAGACGGCCACCATTACCCCGTTCGGCCTTTTCGAGTGGCTCAGAATGCCTTTTGGCCTGAAGAACGCAGCCCAGGCGTTCCAAAGGTTAATGGCCCAGATCGGCCGGGGTTTGCCGTTCGTTTTCATCTACCTGGATGACATCCTGGTGGCCAGCCGCTCGGAGGCAGAACATACCAAACACCTCCGCTTACTTTTCGAACGGCTGCACGAACACGGGTTGGTAATCAACCCCGAGAAGTGCCATTTCGGGCTGTGCTCTATATCTTTCTTAGGGCATAGTATCACTTCCCAGGGAGCGCAACCCCTGCCCGAGAAAGTCGACGCCATTCGGCAATTCCCCAAGCCGTTGTCGATTAAGGGTCTCCAGGAGTTTATCGGGATGGTTAACTTCTATCACTTCTATTAATTTCGTCCCGTCGGCAGCCGTCATCATGCAGCTGCTATACCAATGCCTGGCCGGTAGCCCAAGGACCTAGTTTGGTCTAAGGAGGCACAGAAAGCTTTTGAAGGGGCCAAGACCGCATTGGCCAACGCCACTATGCTAGTACACCCCAGGGCTTCGGCCCAAATGGCACTAACCGTAGACGCCTCTGATGTCGCGGTGGGGCCGTCCTTGAGCAGCGGGTAGGTAATCGCTGGGTGCCGCTGGCGTTTTTCAGCAGGCAATTGCGAGCCCTGGAAATTAAATACAGCGCTTTCGACAGGGAGCTCCTTGCGCTTTACCTAGCAATCCGCCATTTTCGCTATTTCCTAGAAGGGCGCGCTTTCACCGCATTCACCGATCACAAGCCACTAACGTTCGCTTTGACCAAGGTTTCTGACCCATGGTCCGCTAGGCAGCTTGCCTACATTTCAGAATTCACATCTTACATCCGACATGTGGCAGGAAAGCTGAATGTTGTGGCCAACGCATTATCCCAACCAGCGCTGCCCGAGGTCTCCGCGCTTAGTCTAGGTATCGATTACCAGGAGTTGGCAGCTGCCCAACGGGCAGACACCGGTATGGGGATTTACCACAACATTGAATCAGGGCTGAAGCTGGTTGAAGTACCTTGCGGCGCCTCCGGCGTACGAGTCCTTTGTGATGTTTCCATCGGTAAAGCCCGACCAATTGTCCCGCTAGCTTGGCGACGCCGGATCTTCGACACCATCCATAGTTTAGCGCACCCGTCAATTCGCTCTACCTCTGCCGCGAAGTTCGTCTGGCACGGCCTGAGGAAGCAGGTCGCTGCGTGGGCTCGATCCTGTATCCCATGCCAGACCTCCAAAGTGCAGAGACATGTACACCAGCCGGTCCAGGATTTCGGTGTCCCGGACGGCCGTTTCCTGCACATCCATGTAGACCTGGTAGGTCCCCTACCTTGTTCGCGCTGGGCTACCCACTTACTGACTATCGTGGACAGGTTTACCAGGTGGGCGGAGGCTATCCCGTTGTCGGATACCTCCGCCGAGGCATGCGCGAGGGCCATTGTCTCAAATTGGGTCGCTCGTTTCGGAGTTCCCTCAGATATAACGACAGACCGCGGGGCTCACTTCACATCTTCCCTATGGGGCAGTATGGCGTAGATGTACGGCGCTAAGTTACATCAAACTACTGCTTACCACCCCGAGTCTAACGGGTTGGTCGAGCGATTCCACAGACATCTTAAGTCGGCGTTAAAGGCGCGACTCACCGGCCCTGATTGGGTCGACCAGTTACCTTGGGTCCTCCTGGGCATCAGGACAACGCCCAAGGAAGACCTCAAAGCCTCCTCGGCCGAGTTGGTTTATGGCTCGGTTTTGCGGGTTCCTGTGGATTTCTTGCCTGCCCCCCGGGATCAGGGGAATTCTACCTCGCAGGTGTTGGCGGACCTTCGCGAGCGGGCGGGCGCTTTGGTCCCTGTTCCCACTTCCCGGCATGGTTCGTCTTCGGTTCATGTGCCTTCTGTGTTATGGGATTGTGCTTATGTTTTTCTCCATAGAGACGCTCATCGCTCGCCGTTATAGCAGGTGTATGAGGTTCCGTACAAGGTGCTCAATGCGGGGGTTTCAACATTGACTTAGGACATGGGTGGCAGAGAGGAGTTCGTTTCTGTAAGCCGACTCAAGCCTACACATGTGGACGAGGATAGCCCAGTGACAGTGGCTACCCCACGGCGTAGAGGATGTTCACCATACAGCCATACAGCCATACAATAAAAATAAAGAACACCACACACGATAGAGTTCAACATAAAAACATCCCCACACAGCAGAATCAAAAGTTTCCCACTGTGAGGGAAGGCACCAAAGTCAGTCCTCTTCCTCTAATGTTCCCCAATGTTCACCCGTGGTCGGGGCCTCCCCGAGCCCACCGCAGTCGCCGCTACGGGCGGCCCGATGTTCAGGCCCTCTAGCCAGGGTGATGTAAGTCCGACGTCGGGGCTGGGGGACCTCAGCGGCCTGGACATCAGAGTCGGCCACCTCCTACCAGAGTCCGCGGCTCCCAAAGTCCGCAGGCCACGATGGGCAGAGATGCATCGCTGGCGGCCCTCGGCAAAGGGCCCCAGGACTCCGCGATGACGGTCAGCACTGCCCACGTTGGAAGCTCTCCCAAACCGCAGCTCCACGTTGTTGGAGTAGCGGCCCAACGTCCGGAGCTCCAAACGGCGATCCAGGTAGGCATCGTCCGCTCCGCGGTGAATTCAGCGCTGCTCCGTTGCTGTTGTAGCTCTGGTCCGGTTCCCGGTCCCCGGCAGGAAAGGCTGCTCCGATCCAGGTGGTAGGCCGCGAGGAGGGGGGCGAGGACGCGACTCGGAGAAATAGTCACGTCCCCGCCAGGAAGCGACTGTGAAACAGTTTTCCCCTTACCCTGCCCCCCTCCCCCACATAGAAAAGTCAAAGATTCCCCCCAAAACAGACTTTAAACTAACTAAAAATAAATTTAAAAGATTGAAAAGACAAACAGGCTGTAGGCAGAGGCTGCCGTCAATGCGGCGCCCCTAGTGGCAATTTACTTTCGAATAAAGTTTTTGGTTGAAACTCCAGTAGTCGTTTCTCAAACCGCTAAAATAGAATTATTTATATAATTTGTTAATATGTTATAACGTTACCATATGTTTAAATTGTCTTCAAGGACAGAGTTTGAGGCAGATACGATAGTGGCATTAAAGAGGCTTTTGATAGGCACACGGATATGTAAGGAATAGAACAAGAAAGTGCTGGATTAACTCAACCGATCAGGCAACATCTCTGGAGGACACGAATAGGTGACGTTTCAGGTTGGGACCCTTCTTCAGACACGGGATTCCAGCATCTACAGTTCCTCTGTCTCTGGAGAAATTGTTGTTCTTGAATGGCCACCATGCATCTTCCAAAGAAATAGTCACTGTATGTAAAGATGCTTATTCTTATTTCTAAATCTCTCCAAGCCTTGTTCCTCCCCCCAAAACCCTCAGATCACTTTGGACTCCGCTGTACATAGAACAGGGGTTCCCAAACTTTTTTGTCCCGTTTATCCCAGGCAACTTTAATAGCACATAACAATGTTATTTTACTTATTTATGAACAACTAATGATGAACAGATACCAGAATACCAGAACCAAACTCAGTCAATGAGAAAAAGTATGTACAAATCCAGAATCAACAAATTTACCTCCTGGGTAGGCAAAATTTACCCCCTGTGTAAATTTACCCCAGGTTGGGAACCCTTGATATAGAATATGTTCAAACAGATTAGATTTAATCTTGGCATTATTTCAGCACAAACATTGTGGGCCGAAGGGCCTGTTCCTGTGCTGTACTGCTTTATGTTCTATGTCAGTAATTTCTTAGTAATCCAGAGCCCTGAGTTTATAAATCAGAGATCACAGTTTAAATTTGTGTGACAGCAGCGGAATTGAAATTCAATGAATTACACAATTTTTTGTTGAAAAATCTTAGTAATGATGACTACTGAACTTCTAGATTGTCATTAAACACCCATCTGTCTCACAAGTGTGCTGCAGGGAAGGGAATCTACCATCCATCTCTGATCAGGTCTGTATGTAACTTATGGCTCGTAAAAATGTGGTTGGCTCTCAAGTTGCTTTGGAAGTCACAATTAAAGATAAACAATAAATGTTGGCCTTGCCATCGATGCCCACTTCTGACTTTACAGGTGAGGAACTTCGATAGAGTATTTTGAAATATTCATGCCTCAGTGTTCGGTTCAGTGAAAAAAAAAATCTCATACAAATCACGTCTGAATTTCTGGTTTGTGCTCCTCTGGTAATCTAACGCTGCACATTAAGCATTCAACAGAAGATCTGTTAAATAAGCTAAAAAAATTAGAGAAGAAACAGCTTGGCCCAACAAAGCTCATCACTCTCTGCTCTAATTATTTCTCTGATTATACCATCCAATTATATTTTTATACCCTCAGTGATTTGCTTTTATGATGTTGCTTGCTAGATTAGTTAAAGTGAATATTAATCTTGGAGCAAAGCTTTTCTACCGCATCTATCAATTCTGAATTACTTTTCGCTCATATCTTTTACAAATTTGATGCTCCTCATCCATTTCAAATTATACCGAGCATGCCCTCTGACATTATTCGTACCTGGCCGTATTCTTTTGTGGATTTTAAATACAATTTTTTCCATTCTCCTTGCAGGTCACTGTCAATCACGGATGAGCAGTTGCCATGATTGAAGCTCTTGAGATGTGCATGTAATAAATGGAGCTGAGCTTAGGAGAAGTCTTTCCTGTCAAGTGCTCTGTGCTAATTGTCAAATGCATGCAGCTGACCAGCTGTGCAGCTCCCTCATTCTGATTAACTTTTTGAACTTATTTTACTTTCGCTACGCAAATTTACGTCTTGGATAAAACCCCCTCAGAGCACAGTAAAATATGAGCAGAAATAAAAAGCATGGTTGCGGTTTCCAAAGTGATTTTATAGTGATTTTTACTTTTTTTACAATCCTTACCACCGATCCCTTCACACTTCACATGCATTTTTTAGGTCTGGGTCAGAGCTGAGAAAGCAAGAACAATAAGTTGGTTTTCAATAATAGTGAAGGAAGAGGGGTGGGGGTATAATATGGGAGATGGCAATGAAACAGTTTGAACAAAAGGAATATCTTTTAAATTGTGAGTCCAAATGTACAAAGATGCTGATTATATTGGTAAATGTCCCCATTAACCCATTTGCCCCATATATTTAAAAGTGGTTGTGAATAAAAAATAGTGATGAATCAGGAATAAAGGTCTTAAATTGGCAGAAGGCCAAATTCATTAAAATGAGAGAAGACGTGGCAAATGTAGAGGGGAGCATTTAGATAATAGACAATAGGTGCAGGAATAGGCCATTCGGCCCTTCGAGCCAGCACCACCATTCAATGTGATCATGGCTGATCATCCCCAATCAGTACCCTGTTCCTGCCTTCTCCCTCAATAGCAAGAATGTCCTTCCTCAAATTAGGGGACCAAAACTGCACACAATACTCCATATGTGGTCTCACTAGGGCCCTGTACAACTGCAGAAGGACCTCTTTGCTCCTATACGCAACTCCTCTTGTTATGAAGGCCAACATGCCATTCGCTTTCTTCACTGCCTGCTGTATCTGCATGCTTACCTTCATTGACTGATGAACAAGGACCCCCAGATCCCGTTGTACTTCCCTTTTTCCTTCGAGTGGTGGCACCATCGAGTGTGGCAGCCTCGCCAGCAGCTGTCTGTCCTTTCATCCTTTTTGTTATTTTTAGTCTGTCTAAAAGTTTGCTTTTGGAGGTCTTTTAGGTTTTTTTTATGTGCGAGGTTGGGGGGGGGGGAAATAGTTTTCTCAGTCACTACCTGGTCGAGGATGCATCTTTTCTCCGAGCTGCATCTTCGCCCCCACCTCGCAGCCTACCAGCCTACCTTGGCGTGGCCTTTCCTGCCAGAGACCGGCCAGAGGTTCACCGGCGGCGCGGCGCTGAATTACCATCGTGGAGCGGGCGATGTCTTACCGGGGTCTCCGTGTTGGAGCTCTGGAGTTTTGGGACTCCCGACTTAACACCGTGGTGCTGTGGTCTGCGGATCTTCCAGCTGCGGGCGGCACTGACTTTAACATCACGGAGGCCTGGGATCTATCGCCGAGGATCGCCAGTGTTGGAGCTCCGCCCAGCACAGCCAGTGGACTTCGGAATCCATGGTCTCTGGTAGGAAGCAGCTGATTCGGAAATTCCAAGCCGCTGAGAGTGTTCTTCCTTTCCGACGCCGGAACTCCAATCATCCGATCATTCCGGCGCAAGGGCCTGAAACATAGGGCCGCCGTTGCGGCGACTGCGGCGGCCTCAATAGGCCCCAACCACGGGTGAACAATGAGGAAGATGACTGAACTTTGTTGCCTTCCCTCACAGTGGGAAATTTTGATTCTCCTGTGGGAGGATGTTTTTATGTTTTACTAGAATAAGTGGGACCCTTTGGAATAAGTGGGATCCATTTCAAGCAGAGTGCAAGGCCACCAAATTCAAATCCATTTTCCTACCATTTCAAGCAGGGTGCAAGGCCACCAAATTCAAGTGCAGTTTCTTACATCTTCGAGCAGGGTGCAAGGCCACAACATTCAAGTGCAGTTCCATACCACTTCAAGCAGGGTGCAAGGCCACCGAATTCAAGTGCAGTTTCCAACCACTTCAAGCAGGGTGCAAGGCCACCAAATTCAAGTGCAGTTTCATACCATTTCAAGGAGGGTGGAAGGCCACCAAATTCAAATGCAGTTTCATACCATTTCATGCAGGGTGCAACGACACCACATTCAAATGCAGTTTCACACCATTTCATGCAGGGTGCAAGGCCACCACATTCAAATGCAGTTTCATACTATTTCAAGCAGGGTGAAACCACCATAACAACCACCATTAAACCACACAAAACACCACACTCACAGTTCAGTAGACATTCAGTGTGTTCAGTTGATTCATAGCTCAGACAGAGTTGTGACCTCTCCCTCCCCCATCATGCAGAGACTGAGCCACACCCACACTTCCGGTTTTATAATCCCTCCCCCTCCCACCGGAAAAGGTGTGGCCTTCATGGCGTGATTGACAGGAGAGAGATTCTCAACATTTTTAAAACACTAATAACACTTTTGTTTTTCATTGATGGGAAGAATCCACTACACCTGATGAGCGGAGGGGAACTGAGTAAGATGGCCAAAAATCACATCCGTAAGTGGTAGCGTTTTATCTAAAATCAATATAGTGCAAACAGGAAGTTGTCAAGTTTAGACATACAACCATTTACAGGCAGTGCCTTTTCACTTCAACCCAACCCCCCCAAACAACCATTTGCAGGCAATGCCTTTTCATTTCCACTGAACCCCCCAAACAACCATTTGCAGGCAGTGCCTTTTCATTTCAACCCAAACCCCCCAAACAACCATTTGCAGGCAGTGCCTTTTCACTTCAACCCAAACCCCGCAAACAACCATTTGCAGGCAGTGCCTTTTCACTTCAACCCAAACCCCCCAAACAACCATTTGCAGGCAGTGCCTTTTCACTTGAACCCAAACCCCCCCAAACAACCATTTGCAGGCAGTGCCTTTTCACTTCAACCCAAACCCCCCAAACAACCATTTGCAGGCAGTGCCTTTTCACTTCAACCCAAATCCCCCAAACAACCATTTGCAGGCAGTGCATTTTTACTTCAAACCAACCATATTTTCATTTTTAAACCACATTAAGGGCACTCACAGTTAAGTAGACATGTGTTCAATGTTATTCAGAGCTCAGAGAGACGTGATCCTCTGGCTTCCTCTATCTTGCAGAGACTGAGTGAGGCACACCACTTCCTAGTTTTATAGTCCCTCCCCCCAGCAGGGGCAGCAGAGAGAATGGCAATTTTTAAAAAACATTAATATCTCTCTGATTTTTCATCGATGGGAAAAAATCCTCTGGTCCCGGAAGGCGGAGGGGGGCTCTGAGCGAGGTGGCCAAAAAAGACGGCCGTAGGTTGCGGCATTCTCTCGGAAATCACAGCACAGCGAGCCAAAAGCGGTCAAGATCAGACTTAGTAATATCGATGTTAAATTCTATAGTGTTGTTTTTATCTTATTTGTGTGCTGCATGTTAACTCAAATTTCACTGCACCAATTGGTGTATGTGACAATAAATGTCCATTGTCCTTTGTCCTTTGACCTTTTCCCAACGACACCATTTAGATAAAAATCTGCCTTCCTGTTTTTGCTACCCAGGTGAATAACCTCACATTTATCCACATTAAACTGCATCTGCCATGCAGCTGCCCACTAACCCAACCTGTCCAAGTCACCCTGCATTCTCAAAGCATCCTCCTCACTGTTCACACTGCCACCCAGCTTTCTGTCATCTGCAAATTTGCTAATGTTACTTTGAATCACTTCATCCAAATCATTGATGTATTTTGTAAATTGCTGTGGTCCCAGCACCGAGCCTTGCGGTACCCCACTGGTCACTGTCTGCCATTCTGAAAGGGACCCGTTAATCCCTACTCTTTGTTTCCTGTCTGCCAACCAATTTTCTTTCCATGTCAACACTCTACACCCAATACCATATGCCCTAATTTTGCCCACTAATCTCCTATGTGGGACCTTATCAAATGCTTTCTGAAAGTCCAGGTATATTACATCCACTGGCTCTCCCTTCTCCGTTTTCCTGGTTACATCCTCAAAAAATTCCAGGAGATTTGTCAAGCATGATTTCCCCTTCATAAATCCATGCTGACTCGGACCGATCCTGTTACTGCTATCAAAGTGTGCCGCTATTTCATCTTTTATGATTGACCATCTTCCCCACCTGCTTCACTGTGTAAAAAAGCCTGCAAATGCTGGTTTATATTGAGGATAGACACAAAGTGCTAGAGCAGCTCTGGGGGTCAGGCAGAATCTCTGGAGAAAAAGGATGGTTGGCATTTCGGGTCAGGACCCTTCTTCATTGGGTCCGGACCCAAAATGTCACCTATCCTTTTTCTCCAGAGATGCTGCATGACCCGTTGAGTTACTCCAGCACTTTGAGTCTGTGGTGGGAATATTTACTTACAGATAGGTCTACATCTGCACAGTGGGAAACATTCAAACCGGGCCGGCCTTAAGCCAATCGGACCAATTGCTCCCAATTGGGCCCCGCGCCTAAGGGGGCCCCACGCTAGAGTTATCTAATCTCGGCTCTGATAGATCTACCCCGGGTGGAGGGTGGAGAGAGGGGTGGAGAGAGAGTATAGGAGTGGAGGGGAAAGAAAGGGGTAGACGTGGAGGGGGTGTGAGGGGGAATGGAAAAGGGGGAGGTGGGTCATTCCCTCACTGTCCCGGGGCAGCGCTCCAGTCGCCGTGCTTCACGCACACAGCCCTGGCTCCACCCTTCTCACTCCCCGGGGAGACGTGGTGAACAACACAGGGAGGGCCTGGCCGGGGGTTGGAGCAACATTTACAAACCTCGGCCTCAGCTCACACCCGTCTGTCCGGACCCCGGCATCCGCTCCCGCCACCGGCCCTCTCCCTCCCTTCTCTCCTTCCCTTCTCTCCTTCCCTTCCCTCCCTCCCTTCCCTTCTTCCCTCCCTCCCCTCCTTCTTCTTTCCCTCCTTCCTCTCTCTCTTTTCCCTTCTCTCCTTCCCTCCCTCCCTCCCTTCTTTCTATCCTTCCCTCCCTCCTTTCACTCCTTCCTCTCTTCTCTCCCTCCCTCCCTTCTCTCCTTCCCTCCTACACACACACATCACGCACAGACAACTAACACACACACACACACACATAACGCACAGACAACTAACACACACACACACACACACACACACACAACTAAGTTAGGATGGGGTAAAAGCCTAAAGGGTAGGATGGGGCTGAAGCCCAACATTTAATGCTGGACTGGTTTTTCGCCAATAGTTATTGGTTTTCCAGGATCTAGTTAATTAAATTACTTTTTTTTTCATTTCACAGTCACTGAAACAAGTGGTATTGTAACTATGTACTTTACAGAGGTGATCTACACATTTTGTTTGTTACTTGTAGGCTTACATGTATGCAATTTTTATATTAAAATGTAGCTTAGATCTGTTTGGTCCATTAACTCGCAGGCACTTTTTAAGCGCACATTTTGATTACTTTCCATTCTACCATAGAGATATAAAGTCTATAATAGACTTTATTTGTATTTCTATGATTCTACAGACCTTGGCTGGGAACCTGGGGCTCACCAAAATTGTTCCCAATTGGGCCCCGCACCTCCTAAGGCCGGCCCTGCATTCAAAGGAGAAATATCAAGATTTCAGCGCCAATGTTGAGGTGAAAACCAAAGGTGACTAATACAGTGAGCTCTGGGTGTCAATGGATAGCAAGGGTCATATAAGGAGATAAAATGAAGCATGTAGCAGGTATAGATAGCCAAAGAAAATGGGGGGGGGGGGGGGAAGAGTTTCATTTGGTTTAGTTTAGTTTGGTTTAGTTTAGAGATACAGTATGGAAATAAACCCTTTGGCCACCAAGTCCATGATGCATGAATCTACGACTCCATCACCTTTTCTGCTAATGAATGTTAACTTGCTTTTCTCTCTTTCCTAGTTGTGGCAGAGGGTTCACGGTGTTAACTGTTTCCCTTTCCACATTGCACATTGCTGACTGACCTGGTGAGTATTTCCAGCATCTTCTGTTTTTATTTCAGATTTCTAGCATCTGAGGATTTTTTAAATGTTATCTTATGAGTAGTATGGTTCAATTGGCTTCTCTTATGAAAACATTCCGTGTGTAACCCTTAGCTTGCCTGAATGAGAGGCTGCAAGCCTGAAGGTGCAGAGAAGGTCACAATACGAATTCTGACCCATTTCTGCACCCAGCATCCAATCTGTCTGCCAGTGTGATCAACCATTCCTCACTGTAATCGGAGCACAATGTCACTATGACTTTGTAATAGAGCTTGGAAAGAAGTGATTGAAGGTGCATTTTGTTGATACTTCCTTAGAGTGGAGTGAATGGGCGAGGGGGGTGTTGCCAGGGCATCTAATGTCTGCTGTAAAATAAACAGTTTGATAAATAGACAATAGGCAATAGGTGCAGGAGTAGGCCATTCATCCCTTCGAGCCAGCACCACCATTCAATGTGATCATGGCTGATCATCCACAATCAGTACCCCGTTCCTGCCTTCTCCCCATATCCCCTGACTCCGCTCTTAAAGAGCCCTATCTAGCTCTCTCTTGAAAGTATCCAGAGAACAGGCCTCCACCGCCCTCTGCGGCAGAGAATTCCACAGACTCACAACTCTCTGTGTGAAAAAGTGTTTCCTCATCCATGTTCTAAATGGCTTACCCCTTATTCTTAAACTGTAGCCCCTGGTTCTGGACTCCCCCAACATCAGGAACATGTTTCCTGCCTCTAGCGTGTTCAAACCCTTAATAATCTTATATGTTTCTATGAGATCCCCTCTCATCTTTCTAAATTCCAGAGTATACAAGCCCAGCCGCTCCATTCTCTCAGCATATGACAGTCCCGCCATCCGGGAATTAATCTTGTGAACCTACACTGCACTCCTTCAATAGCAATGTCCTTCCTCAAATAAAGAAAAGTGAAGTCACCTCAGTACTGCACCTTATTTGCTGGAGGGCGAAGATTCAAAACTTCAACTAAAGCTAATTAGCTGATTCACTGCAAGTGACAAGGCAGGTACCAAACGAAAGACCTGAAAATTACTGGCAACTGGGGCTTGAGTGAAGGACTCTGGCAGTTGTTTCCAGCATAGAACAGCATGAAATGAGCTGCTGAAGGAGGTAATTAAGGCAGATACTATTGCAAAATTTAAGACAGGTTCATGGACAGGATAGGGTTAGAGGGATATGTGCGAAATTCTAGCAGGTAGCACCAATGTAGATGGGACATGTTGATTGCTGTGGGTAAGTTGGGTTGCTCGACCTGTTTCCACGCTGTATGTTTCTATGACTCTGGCAGCTCTCATTGGGTTGTCCCGTTCCAGTCAGGTCCATATCCGTTGGAGAGTCTGACAGATTTATGCAAGAATTACAATGTTGTTTTTATATTACAAAAGAATGCAGATTACAGACAAGCTTCTGACACTGGAATGTCATTTGAATAAACTAAACACTATAAATGTATCCATGTTTTCTGTTGGTACTGAATGGGAACCACTGCCAAGGCTCAATATTTTGTTTTGCAAAATAACTCAGAAATTTACATCCTTGAGCTTATAAGTTGAACACTATTTTGGTTGTAAAGTTTTTTTAAAGCAAGAGATGCCTAATACTGAACCATTGGTCTTTTTTGGAATATTAGGGATTTTGATGGAAGTAGCATAAAAGTGAAAATATGGAAATAAACAAGAAATCAGAAAGTATTTGTGGAGAGGGAAGCAGTTAATATTTCAGGTCTTTGGCCCCAGTTAATGTACTGTTCTGTTCTTAAAAAATAGGGCATATTCGAGAGATCTAGTATTAAGGTGAAAAGGACATTTAGGAAATAATATTTTGAGTTTGTCATTTTTGAGTGGGGCTGCTGTGACTAGCAGGGTACAAATGGAGTTAGTTTCAGGACTTTTATAGAGATTGGCAGCATTGCAGTTATGTTACTGGATAGCCTAAAGACCTTACAAACAATAATAATGGAATAAGTGCTCATTTCCTACCATGTCATCTGGGTATTTTCAAGTTAAGTAGTAAAATTAAAAATCTGGAACGTAGAGCTGATATCAGTAATAATGACCATGAAATGACCAGATTGTGGTAAAAACCCATCTGGCTCATACTTGTTGTTTAGGAAAGAAATCCACCCTCCTTACCTTGGTCTAGGCCTGAATGAGATGCCAGACTCAAAGTTGTAACTGTCCTCTGAAATAGCTGAGCAAGCCATTCACTCGTAGGTCGATTAGTGATGGACAACACATTTTGAACTTGCTTGTGATGCCTACATTCCTTAAAGAAAGTAAAAAACACAGAAATGCAGTTATTACATTGGAAAATAGAGCAGTGTGAAGAATTATTTTAGTCCCTTCATTGGATGATTTAGTCCAGTTGTTAGTTAGCTTTGCACTTTCTTTTCTAAGTACTGAAAATTGAATGAATTTTCCAGAATAAAAATAAGTGCAAATGGGCATGGAAAAATGTCCACAGGCTACCTGACCTATCCCCAAAGTTAATAATCTGGAAGTGGCGGCGCTGTCGTACAGCAGCGGCTCGCCTGCAGTCCGTCTGTTTTTACTTTTTTTGTTGTTTTCTTTTGTCCTGTTTTAGTTAAATTTTAGTTTATTGGGTTGTGTATGTGTGGGGTGGGGGGTGAAACATGACTTTTGTCTCTTCCTTCGGGGGAATGCGACTTTTTCTTGTCGTATCCCCCTTCTCTGCCTCCGTCTGCGCTGAGGCCAAAATGGCGGAGCTGCCGGCCTCCAACTCCAACTGCGAGCGACCGACCTCGAGGCTCCGGAGGCAGAGCCAGGACTTACCAGCGCGGGGCTGGCCAACTTCGGGGCTGCAGTGGCGTTCCGGCGGTGGCGACCGAGGACACTGGTGGCGACCTGAATCCGGAGGCTCGGCCGCAGCTGGCCCAGTGGACGACATCTTCAGGAGCGCGAGGCTGGCCAACTTCGGGGCTGCGGTGGCGTTCAGGCGGTGGCGACCTGAATCCGGAGGCTCGGCCACGGGCCCAGTGGACGACATCGTCGGGAGCGCGCAGGTCACAGGTTGGTGACCTGTTTTTCTGGGGCTCCCGCAACTACAGCTGCGTCCGCTGGACTGGAGGGCGGCAGCTTCGGCAGCTTCGACCACCCCGGGCCGCGGAGTTTGAGCCGGCCCGTCATGGAGCACGGATTCGGCCGCGGGACTGGCTTACCATCGCCCGGCGGGGTCACAGCATCAGAAGCCTGGATCGCCTCAGCGCAGAGGGAGAACAAAGCGGGAAGAGACAGAGACTTTAAGACTTTTGCCTCCATCACAGTGAGGAGGTGCCTGGTGAACTCACTGTGGTGGATGTTAATTTATGTTTATTTGTGTTTTGTGTTTATTTGTGTTTTGTCATTTATTATTATATGTATGACTGCAGGCAACGAAATTTCGTTCAGACCGAAAGGTCTGAATGACAAATAAAGGAATCTCTAATCTCTAATCTCTAATACTTTTCAACCACCCACACTACTAAATATCTAAATTCCCATTATATTTCCCCTACACGATTTTCTTCCACAATCTCCTTGTACAATAAGAATCACCAGTTCATGAAATAATATTGGGGAAAATATAGAGGGCATAATTATCTCTGCATCAGTTATAAACAAGATCACTGCAACTTGAAAATTATGTTGAATTACCTACCATCCCATCTTCAGAGCTATAAAGTGCCACTGATACCTTATGTGGGTTAATAAAAAGGGTAGTCAAAAAGCTTATGACTGATGGTGCCAATTTTACTTCGGAGTCACGTGAGTGACTACGTGAAGAACTCCGCCAGTGCGCCTGCGCGTCATTACGTCAGACGTAGTTTCCAACTACAAGGTAAGTAAAAACTTTTTTAAAGCATATCCAGGTCCGTTTACTGTGGGTCTGTGGGGATTTTTCCACAAAACGCCATGGAAAAAACAGGCAGGGGGAAGAGGCGAGCGTATCAGCCGACAGAAAGTCAGGAGTCTGCGGTTAGAGACCAACCGCCTCTAACCCCGGTACAGTCGACAGCGTGAGCATAGCGACTGTGGACCTGGGGCTGGTGAAAACACAGTCAGCGCCTGTCGGGCGCAAGGCCAAGTTCAAATCCAGACGGCCCACGGAGGAGGAGTCCCAGGCAATGGAAGTGGCTCCAGGGCTAGATACTGCTTTTGAGCGTATTGCCCAAATGGAAAGCCTTTTACATAGGCTGTTGGAGCAAAGTACACTCTGGGAGGAGTGTACTGTAATCCAAGCTGCTGGAAGCAGCTCAACAGCTCCTGGTACAGGGCTGATGGAATGCACCCTCAGGGATGAGGAGCGTGCCATGGGTCATGAGAGTTCAGACCCCGACTCTGATGGTGAGGCTATACAAGGTGAAGAATGGCAGCTGGCAGATATTCCACCACTGGCAGTACGATTCGCTGCCCCGTCAGGGTCAGGAGAGCCATTAGGAGAAGAACTGGCCTCCCTAATAAATTACTTGGTTTCCCATCAGCTGGAACAGCAGGAGATGGATGAGACTGCAAGAAAGTATGAGACCCCAAGTAACTGTGTGTTGTTGAAAGCACCAGCAGTGAATCAAATCATCTGGAATCAGTTGAGTATGACTATGAGAACTCAAGAATTAAAATTGCAGAGAATATTAAAGCTGCTGGGTTCTGGAATAACTGCTTTTGCCAGAATAGCAGATAAAAGCCAAGAGATGACGGAGTTGCATCAGGAAGCACTGGGGTTGCTATGCAGCACCCACTTCGAGATCAATTGTCTGAGGAAAGGTGCTATACAGCCTACTATGAATCCGAAATTCGCAGCACTCTGCAAACCAAGTAATATACAATTACCCAACTTACTCTTTGGAGAGGATCTCGGGAGACGTATTAAAGAGTTGGAAGATGAAGCGAAAACAGGATTGATGAAAACATCAATGGTTGTAAAGTCTGTAAAGAGGAAGTATCCTTTCAGACGTCATACGGATCCTGGACCAGGACCAAGTCGCTCATCAATGCAGGGACGTAGTTGGCGGCCTGCAGCGGGAGCAAGAACCAGTGGTGGTGCTTCCGGGAGAACTCAGGGATCTCAGGGTACTCAAATGACTCAAGAGGTAGGTGGACCTGGTTCTCATGGGAACATACTAACCGGATTAAGTCCAAAAGTTGGAGGCAGATTACATCTCTTCTATAACAATTGGAAGAAGATTACTTCAGATGTGGTAATTCTGAATAGTATACAAGGATTTCGAATTGAATTCAATCCAAATTATGATTTGCCTGTCCAGCATGTTCCTAGCAGAACTCTCCACTTTGCACAAAAAGAAGTGATGGAGGTTCAAGCTGCGCTTCAAACCCTATATATAAAAGGTGTTATTGAAGAATCAGTCAACCAAATTCACCAATTTGTGTCAAATGTATTCCCTCGATCAAAAAAGGATGGAGGATGTAGGATTATTCTAGACTTGACAAGTCTGAAACCTTTTGTTCAATTTAGACATTTAAAAATGGAGACATTTGTGACTGCCAAACAACTTATTTCAGAAGCATGTTATATGGCAACTATAGATTTAAAAGATGCATATTATTCAGTGTCTGTTCACTCGGAAGATAGGAAGTATCTTAAATTTAAACGGATGAACCAGTTATGGCAGTTCAAAGCCCTGCCTAATGGGTTAACGTCCGCTCCCAGAATATTCACAAAATTGTTTAAACCAATTCTGGGGTTGCTGAAAAGCCAGGGGCATATACTAATGGCACACTTGGATGATGTCTTGATTATAGGAAAGACAAAACAGTCAACAGAAGCATCTGTTGCAGTTGTGAAATCAACTTTTGAAAATTTGGGGTTTCTAATTCATCCAAAGAAATCAAGGTTAACACCATGTACCTCGTGTTAAACGAGCAAAAACCCTCAATCAGACAGGCTCGAGTACTGGGAAAATTAGTGTTAAGTACTGGAGTCAGATACTTAAATAACCATCGAGAAACCATCAGGTAAAACCAACGTGCCTTTAATCATGGTTTCAGAGGGGGAAAGGAAGAGAGAGTGCTCACACTACCACCAGGGCTTTTATACTAAGCAAGCCCCCTTTTGTGGCTACCGGTATTACAATAGGTGTATGATATCTCTTAAAGGGGCATACACCACAATCCTCCCCCTTTAAAACCCTTAGTTTTACACAAAAACTAAGGGGAAAAGTACACCATACCTACAACAGATCATATAATAGATGACAAAATTACATTATCACCTTCACCTTATATTTTGCAAGCACAATATAATAACACCATCACCAATACGTGAGGGAAAAAAACAAAACAAACACACACAGGAAACATCACTTAGTCAGTCCCGTATTCAATGTCAAAGTTCATCAATCAACCTCTGTGGCGGCCTTGATATTCTGGTTGAGCGTCTTAATCCAGATTCTACAGGCGAACACCGCACTTCCGAGCTAGGGAACACCTGTTTTGGTATTGCAACCACCTGGTCAGGAACCTGTACTGCTACTTTAGCTGGTGAAATATCCAACGAAGGCATAGGTGCTTCTTTGGCAGCTAGAACAGGATAACAAGACATAGGCACAATAGGTTCTAATTCCTTATTCGACCATTGGCCCCCCATTGATACTGGCTGATCCGAAGCACTTAACCGAGGTTCCAGATGAGGAGCAATAGTAGACTGTACGATTTGATCCACATGCCGGCGAATCTGGCCATCAGCCGTGTTGACTGCATACATTAGAGGTCCTTGTACCTCCGCAACAACTCCCGGCTGCCATTTCTGGTTTCTATAATCGCGGGCAAGTACAGCTTCACCAACCTGGAAACTCCTGGTAAGACGTTGAGGTGCACAATGGAACACTTTCTGTTCCACTTGTCTTCTAAGATCAGGACGAACTAAGTCCAATTTGGAACCCAACTGTCTGTTGAAAAACACCATCGCAGGTGATTGACCTGTTACAGCATGAACCGCATTTCTATAGTTGAACAAAAAATTGTCCAATTTATGTTGCATAGGCAGATCCTCGTGTTTCATTGCTTTAAGCGCCTTCTTAAAGGTCTGTACAAAACGTCCCGCCAGTCCATTTGTTGCCGGATGATAAGGTGCCGACGTATAGTGCTTAATGCCATTAGTCTTCAGAAACTTCTTAAAGTCTTCAGATACAAATTGAGGCCCGTTATCCGAACATATTTGTTCAGGCAAACCATACCTTGCAAAAATTGTTCGTAACGTCGCAATCGTCTTCTGAGACGTAGTCGAGGACATCTTTATAACCTCTGGCCATTTCGAATGCGCATCTACTACCACCAGGAACATAGACTCTTGAAAGGGTCCTGCATAATCAATATGAACCCGTTTCCATGGACCAGACGGCCATTCCCATGGATGGATAGGGGCCAATGGAGGTGTCTTCTGCTCAAGTTGACAGCCAGAACAATTTTTGGCCAATTCCTCAATCTGGCCATCAATACCTGGCCACCATACATATGCACGAGCCAGACTTTTCATCTTAGTGCATCCTAGATGACCAACGTGTAGTTCCTCCAAGATTTGTTTCTGTAACTTTTGGGGGATCACCACTCTAGAACCACACATCACGGTATCCCTGCACATAGACAATTGTTCTCTTCTTGCTGAATATTGAGGAAACCGAGAATCTCCTTCCGCTGGCCACCCTCGGACTGTTACATCATATACCCCTGAAAGAGTCCTATCATTCCTTGTCTCACGCTCTATACGTTTGTTATCCACTGGCAACACTTCACAAATGGACATATGAAACAATTCTGCCACATCAGTCATTGGTACATCACTTACAATCGGTAATGGCAATCTTGACAAACTATCTGCATTCCCATGCAACTTTGTGCCTCTATACTGGATGTCATAACGATGTGCACCCAAAAACAAGGCCCATCTCTGCAAGCGCTGTGCCATCATCAAGGGCACCCCCTTTTTTGGATTAAATATCGAAACCAACGGCTGATGATCCGTAATCAATGTAAATTTCTGTCCATATAAGTAATGATTAAATTTTTTAACACCCCATACCAGGCTAAGAGCCTCCCTATCAATTTGGGCGTAATTCTTTTCAGCCATGGACAATGACCTTGATGCAAAAGCAATTGGTCGTTCATGACCCCCTGGAAACTGATGTGAAAGCACTGCACCTATACCATAAGGAGATGCATCACAAGCCAGCTTAATTGGTATTGCTGGATCAAAATGTGCAAGCACCTTCCTTGATGTAATCAAGACCTTACTATCAGCAAATGCCTTAACACATTCCAACGACCAATTCCATTTCACCCCTGATTTTAACAATCCATTTAATGGATACAGGATAGCAGATAAGTTTGGCAAAAATTTATGATAGTAATTTATCAGTCCCAGAAATGAGCGTAACTGTGACACATTCACCGGAGCTGGCGCATTTACCACCGCAGCAATTTTGTCTGGTGATTTATGCAACCCATGTCTATCAATCAAATGTCCACAATACGCCAGTTGTTCCTTGAAGAAGTCACACTTGGCCTTGTTAGCCCTAAGGCCATAACGTTTTAACCTGCCCAACACCCGTTCCAAATTAGAGAGGTGTTCTTCCACCGTCCTACCTGTGATCAAAATATCATCCAAGTAACATTGGGTACCTGGAATACCTTGCAGCGCCTGCTCCATGGCTCTCTGCCACATAGCCGGCGCCGAAGCTACCCCAAAAACCAACCTATTATACCTATACAAGCCTTTATGCGTATTAATCGTCAGGTAATGTCTGGAATCTTCCTCTACCTCCATCTGCAAATATGCTTGTGCCTGATCTATTTTAGAAAAATGTTGCCCTCCTGCCAATGAGGCAAAAATCTCATCAATCTTTGGCAATGGATATTGTACTACTTTTAACACTGGATTCACTGTAACTTTAAAATCACCACAAATACGTACTTTCTGTGCTAATCCCGGGCCATCCGGCAAAGCCTTTTTCATAACCGGCACAATAGGTGTAGCCCATTCACTCCAATCTATCCTTGAGAGCACTCCTTGTTGCTCTAAGTTATCTAATTCAGCTTCCACTGCTGGTCTAATTGCAAAAGGTACTGGTCGAGGTTTAAAAAACTTGGGGGCAGACCCCTCAGTAATTGATATAGTAGCTTGAATACCAACCAACTTGCCAAGCCCTGATTGAAACACCTCTGGAGCTGTTGCCAACACTTCAGCCAATTTACTTTTTGAGGGTCCTATTAACCCCCGCTCCCTATGCTTTACTTCAACCAATTTACTTTGCAAGGGCCCGGTTAACCCCAGCTCCCTGTGCTTTAATGAGTGAATAGTTGACCAATCAAATTTCAGTCTCCTAGCCCACTCTCTACCCAGTAATGGCCGTCCGCCTTCCCTCAGCACGTATATAAACAGATTCCTCACTGTCATACCATTGTACTTGGCTGATACCTCAATCCTTCCTTTTGGCCTAACCTTTTGACCCGTATAAGTTTTTAAAGCAATATTAGTCTTCTGCAACCGTTCTTGTGAAAAATACCTATAATAATCCTTCTCATTTATCACCGTTAACGCTGAACCAGTATCCAGTTCTAGTTTCAATGAAACTCCTGAAATGGTCAACATTACCCACATTCTATCCAGTTCTGTCGAATTCTGCACTGCTTTAATCTTTAAGCAACTCACTTCTCTTGCTTCTACGTCTGAGTCACTACAACTGCTGCTCACACTACTTTCCCTAACTTCATGGACTAACTTGGCCTCAGCCCCCAATGTCCTTGCTCTATAGTGTTCACTTCTACCAGGCTTCTTTGACCTACAAGCCCGTACAATGTGACCCACTTTTCCACATCCATTACATATTTTATCTTTAAACCAGCAATCTTTCTGATGGTGAGTGGTTTTTCCACACCGGACACATCTCTCAGCCTTTGGTAATAATTTATGGGTTTCAAACTCTGGACTCTTCTGTTGTATGGCCGCCGCGCCCTCTTGGGCTTTCTCAAATGACGTAGCCATTGTAAATGCTTTGGACAAATCTATATCACCTTCAGCTAACAGTTTTTGTAATAGTCTCACTTTTCAATCCACAAATAAATCTATCCCGTAATGCTTGATTTAAAAAATCATCAAATTTACAAAATACAGCTAATGTTCTTAGCTCTGCCAGAAATTGTGCCACAGTTTCTTCTAACTGCTGGTCCCTTTTATAAAATGCAAAACGCTCAGATAAGAACAATGGTGCTGGATTCAAGTGTTCCTTTAATTTATCAGATATCTGTTTAAATGTTGCATTTGCAGCTTTTGTAGGATGTAACAACCCCTTTGCTAATCCATAAGTCTTAGCACCCATATAATTTAATAAATTCACAGCTTTCTTATCATCTGCTATATCATTAACAGTACAGAAAACATCAAATCTTTCCAAATAGGTGTCCCAAGTCTCTAAGTTGCTCTCGAAGATTCCAAATTTTCCTTTTATTGCCATGTTGCTCATCAATTAGCTTCAATGGAATTTGTAAAACTTGTAAAATGGCACCCTTCTCTTCCGTTTTTAGGTGTGCCAAAAATGGCGGTTCCCGCTTTTGCACCCTTCTCTTCCGGTTTTTTAGGCGTGCCAAAAATGTTGGTTCCCGCCCTGTCTGCGCCCTTCTCTCGCAGCGTTTCTTTTTCCTGGACACTCTAGGTCCGTTTCCAACCAGTCTCTTCAGCCTCCATCGGGTATACAGGCCTCTTTAACTGCTGAAACTGGAAAACCCCCACCGGCACACTATGCACTACCGACGGTATTCACCCCAACTACCAATGCGTTCCTGGGGCCCGCTCTCCGAGGTCACTTCTCCCCCTTGACTGCACTTTGCCCCAACCCTCACAACTTTGGAGCTCCAGTCCAGCCTCAACCACACACCCGCCTCTACCAAGCTTCTTTGCCTTGGGAGGGTGCGGGGAGCGTTCTCTACTCGATCTTTCAGGATGCCGAGGTCGGTAAGACATCAGGGTTCTTTAATCTCGTCGCCACTGTTAAGTACTGGAGTCAGATACTTAAATAACCATCGAGAAACCATCAGGTAAAACCAATGTGCCTTTAATCATGGTTTCAGAGGGGGAAAGGAAGAGAGAGTGCTCACACTACCACCAGGGCTTTTATACTAAGCAAGCCCCCTTTTGTGGCTACCGGTATTACAATAGGTGTATGATATCTCTTAAAGGGGCATACACCACAATTAGTAGCAGCATTCCCAGCAGTCCAATACGGACCATTACATTATCAACAGCTGCAGAGAGTTAAAGAACAGGCAATGAGAATGCATGTTGGTCATTTTGATAGAACTATGCAACTAACAACAAATGCTGTTTCTGATCTGCAGTGGTGGATTCTACATGTCTCAAGCAGTTCCAGCAAAGTGCTGATTGAACAACCTTCCATGATATTACAAACTGATGCCAGTGCACTAGGATGGGGTGCAACTGACTTAGCATCTAGCTGCGGAGGCAGATGGAATCAGGAAGAGTCATTGTTACTGCAGACATGGGGAATTAACTATTTGGAGCATTTAGGATGTTTCCATGGACTCCAAGCTTACTGTTCTAACACAACTAATAAGCATGTTCAAATTCAAATTGATAACACAACAGCAGTTGCCTATATTAATCATATGGGTGGAATCAAGTCGGTGTCATGTGACAAAATGGCTAATCAAATTTGGTCTTGGTGTATTGAAAAGAACATTTGGATTTCAGCTATCCATCTACCAGGTAGAATGAATACGATAGCAGACACCAGGTCACGAAAGTTCCATGATAATAAAGAATGGATGTTGAATCGAGAGATATTCAATGACATAGTAATCAGATTTGGAATGCCAGACATCGACTTGTTCGCATCTAGACTGAATCATCAGCTATCGAGATATGTCTCATGGGAACCAGATCCAGGAGCAGTGGCGATTGATGCTTTCTCGCTACATTGGGGTGGTATGTTTTCATATATATTTCCACCTTTCTGCCTCATAAGCCGATGTTTGCTTAAAATCAGGCAAGATGCTGCTTCAGGGGTATTAGTAGTACCAGATTGGCCTACACAGCCATGGTATCCGTTGATATTAGAATTAACAACACAAAAGTTGATGAAAATCCAAAAAATAAGTAATCTATTGCTGCACCCTGTAACAGGGGAACAACATCAATTATATGATCGTTTGGATTTGTTGATTTGCAGGTTTTAAGAAGGCCTTTTCTGGGGCGAGGACTGTCTGAGCGTACTGTGGACATGCTTATGGCAGCCTGGAGGAAGAGCACTCAAAAACAGTACCTTTCTTATATTAAGAAATGGGAAGCGTTCTGTGTACAAAAGAATGTGGAATATAGTACTGCAGATATTTCAAATGTTTTAGAATTTCTGTCAAAACTTTATTATGATGAAGGTTTGAGTTATAGTGCAATTAATTCAGCCAGAAGTGCATTGTCCTCATATTTGGTTCTGGATTCAGTAAGAAATCCAATTAGGTCACACCCATTTGTTTCCAAACTAATGAAAGGAATCTTTAATTCCAAACCACCGAAACCTAGGTACATGACAATCTGGGATGTAAGTGTGGTACTGAAACTACTTCGTGAATGGTCACCAAGTGTGTCTTTACCTTTGGCCAAGCTCAGTATCAAAGTAGTCATGCTTATGGCATTAGTGACAGCACAACGAGTGCAAACACTTGGAAAATTACAAATAGACAGGATGGAAGTAACTTAAGACAAGGTTACATTCTATATCTATGACCTACTAAAGCAAAGTAGGCCAGGTGTGACAGGATTTAAAATTGTGCTAGCAACATATCCAAATGATCCTTGTCTCTGTGTTAAGACATATTTGTTACAATACATTGAGGTCACAAAGAATTTCAGAAATACGGAAACTGGGTTGTTGATCACACACAAGAAACCACACAAGAGAATTTCAGTACAGACTATTTCCAGATGGATAAAAGAAGTCTTAACAGCTGCTGGTATTAACACTGATGTTTTTACGTCTCACTCGTCTAGGGCAGCAGCAACGTCGGCGGCCAGGGCGAAAGACGTCCCCGTCAACCATATCCTCGCAGCTGCCAGGTGGTCCAATCAGTTGATGTTTCAACAATTTTACCATCAGCCTATTGTTAATGCGGGATTGTTTGCAAAAACTATTTTAAGTTCTGTGTAAATTCCTCTGGTTTAAAGGGGATCTGATTAATTTCATTATTAAAATGAATTACTGCATTTGTGGTACAAATGTTATTATGAATGCATGATTGATTATTCTCGTTCCGAGTCAATCAATGCAGTGAGAAGCCGGGATTGATCTACGGCAAGAAATCACAAAGCTTTAAAATCTTCACATAATCACTCACGTGACTCCGAAGTAAAATAGTAAGATTAAACGAGAACTTACCAGTTTGAAGTTTGATCTTTATTTTATGAGGAGTTACGTAGGTGATTACGTGCCCACCACGACCCTACCCTCTATCATAAAGGTCAGATGGAAGTTCTTGTATTACTCGTTTTATTATGATACTATATTACTTCGCTTGTTGTTTTTTGTGATTTCACACCGCTGCTTTGAAGATTGACGCGCAGGTGCACTGGCGGGGTTCTTCACGTAATCACCTACGTAACTCCTCATAAAATAAAGATCAAACTTCAAACTGGTAAGTTCTCGTTTAATCTTACTATTCTATGTGCATGAATGTTGTACACATGTGGGAGCATGTGTAATGTGGGTTCTGTTCAATGCTGGAAATGCTATCAAACCAAGATTTTACGTCGGAGTCACGTGAGTGACTACGTGAAGAAGACCCATCAGGGCGCCTGCGCGTCATTACGTCAGACGCATTGGCGCGAACGGACGTGAGGAGCAGCGCTCCTCTAGTGGAAATGTAGTTGTGAACTACAAGGAAAGAAAAAAATTTCAGATGTTTCAGGGTCCGTTTGCTGTGGGTCTGTGGGGATTTTTTCCACAGGCACAATGGAAAAAACGGGCACGGGGAAGAGGCGAGCGACAAAACCGGTGGAAAGTCGCAAGATTGTGGTCGGCGAACAGCTGCCTCAGACCCCTGTACAGTCGCCGGCTGGGAGTGTAGCGACGGTGGACTTGGGTCTTAAAAGAATACAGTCAGCACCAGTGGGGCGCAAGGCTAGGTTCAAGTCCGTCAGGCCCACGGAGGAAGAGTTCGATCAGGAGGATCCGACTCCAGGGCTGGACCCCGCTGTTGAGCGGATTTCTCAAATGGAGAGCCTGTTACACAGGTTACTCAAGCAAAGCACACTCAGGGAAGAGTGTAGCTAAAGCCAGGCTTCAGAAGCCAGGTCAGCAGCACCTAGCAAAGGGCTGTCTGAGAGCACCCTCATTAATGAGGCGCGTGCACAGGGTCAGCAGAGTTTTCCGATACAAGCGTAGACAGCAGCTGCCAGATGTTCTATTTCTGGCTGTACAATTCGCTGCTCTGTGAGAGTTCTGACCCCGAGTCTGACGGTGAGGTCGATACAAGCGAAGACGGCAGCTGCCAGATGTTTTACTCCTGGCAGTACGATTCGCTGCCCCGTCAGAGTCAGGAGAGCCACTGGGAGAGGAAGTGGCCTCTACGATCTACTATTGTGCAGCTTACGATGGATGAAAATGTCAAAAAAGCACGAGACCCCAAGGAACTGCGTATTGCTGAAAGTACTAGCAGTGAACCAAGATATATGGGGTCAGATGGGCATGTGAGTAAAGGAAAGTAAACTGCAGAGAATATTGAAGCTGCTGGGTTGAGGAACAACTGCAATTTTGCAAGAACAATGGATGGAGGCCAGGGATAGAGATGCATCAAGTGGCACTAGGGTTGCTATGTAGCGCCCACTTCGAGATGAATTGTTTCAGGAAGTATGCCATTCAGCCCACCATCAACCCCAAGTTGCAGCAACTCTGTAAAACCCAGCAGTGTGCAATCATTCAACTTACTCTTCAGAGAGAGAAAACCTCACGAAACGTGGGAAAGAGTTGGATGATGAGGCAAACACAGCAAGGTTGATCAAAACATCAATGGTCGGCAAGTCTGTGAAGAGGAGGTCAGACATCATACAAAATCCTGGGCCTACACCGAACAAGTCGACCATTGAAGCAGGGGCGCAGTTGGTGTCCTGCAGCAGGAACATGAAAAAGCATGGGTTTTTCCTGCCAGGAGCCAGGGACCACAGGTCACTCAGGTGACAAAGGAGGTAGGTGGGCCTGGTGCTCATGGGAACATATTAAGGCAAAAACACCAAATATTGAAAGCAAATTACTTCAGATTTATTATTCTGAGTATTATTCAAAGGTTTCGAATTGATTCGATCCAAATAGTGATTTGCCATCCAACATGTTCCTAGCAGAACACTCCAATTTCACAAAAAGAAGTGATGGAGGTAAAAGCATAAAAGGACATTTAGGAAATAATAATAGGTTTAGGAAGAGTTAACATAGAGTTAACAAAAGTTAACAAGGAAAACGTATTTGACAAGTTAGATCTTTTTTTAAGTTGGAATAACAGAATAGATAAAGAAGGAACCAATGGATGTGGCATCAGACGACTTTGATAAGGTGTTATTCAAAAGATCGCTGCAAAAACCTTGGGATGGAAAGTAATGTACCAATGTGGAATCATGTGCAAAGTGCAGGAAATATGGGGAAAATGTCATTTTTGAGTGGGGCTGCTGTGACTAGCAGGATACAAATGGAGTTAGTTTCAGGACTTTTATAGACATTGGCAGCATTGCAGTTATGTTACTGGATAGCCTAAAGACCTTACAAACAATAATAATGGAATAAGTGCTCATTTCCTACCATGTCATCTGGGTATTTTCAAGTTAAGTAGTAAAATTAAAAAGTAGTAAAAGAAAGTAAAAAACACAGAAATGCAGTTATTACATTGGAAAATAGAGCAGTTGTGAAGAATTATTTTAGTCCCTTCATTGGATGATTTAGTCCAGTTGTTAGTTAGCTTTGCACTTCCTTTTCTAAGTACTGAAAATTGAATGAATTTTCCGGAATAAAAATAAGTGCAAATGGGCATGGAAAAATGTCCACAGGCTACCTGACCTATCCCCAAAGTTAATACTATTCAACCACCCACACTACTAAATATCTAAATTCCCATTATATTTCCCCTACGCGGTTTTCTTCCACAATCTCCTTGTACAATAAGAATCACCAGTTCATGAAATAATATTGGGGAAAATATAGAGGGCATAATTATCTCAGCATCAGTTATAAACAAGATCACTGCAACTTGGAAATTATGTTGAATTACCTACCATCCCATCTTCAGAGCTATAAAGTGCCACTGATACCTTATGTGGGTTAATAAAAAGGGTAGTCAAAAAGCTTATGACTGATGGTGCCAATTCTATGTGCATGAATGAGGTACAAATGTGGGAGCATGTGTAAAGTGTGTTTTGTGCAATGCTGGAAACGCTATCAAACCAAGATTGTGCAATGTTCCCCGGTCTAACTTCAAGACATATTTATACATGACGTATATACAGATGAAGATGTTATGTGCAATATCTATGTGACCTATTTACATCTATCTATCTATATCTATATTATATTAAAACTCTGTGGCTGCCATGCGCCTGACTTGTGTCACAATCTACCTATCTATCTATCTATCTATCTATCTATCTATCTATCTATCTATCTATATACTTTTAAAACTCTGTGGCTGTCGTCCGTCCGTGCGGCTGTACGTCCAACGTTCTGCTTGCCGCGCGGCCTTTGACACCGCCCCGCGCCCACACAGCGCGCGGAAAGGCCCATATTTTTTACCATTTCCAAAGAGATTACATTTATCTTTACAAAAAGCCACTCCTGATTAAATTCTGTCCTGTTTATGTACACGTTTTTTAATAAAATCCATCCCCCCCCCCAACCCCAATGTGATTTTCTCCGATTGTCTCCGATTTTCTCCGAAAACGACGCCATCTTTTTTCCCCCGATTTTTTCCAAAAAAGACGCCATCTTTTTTTCGCCGATTTTCACCCAGGGGTCTGAAGCACGTTCGGGAACAACACCCCGGGGTGTCATCCATCCCCCCACCAACCCCAATTTGATTTTCTCCCATTTTCTCAAAAAAAGACGCCGTCTTTTTTTCGCCGATTTTCTCCGATTTCTCCCGAAAACAACGCCATCTTTTTCCCCCCGATTTTCACCCAGGGGTCTGAAGCACGTTCGGGAAAAACACCCAGGGGTGTCAAGCACTTTCGGGGACCAGACCCAACGGGTCTGCACTTGGTCTAGTATACTTTTAAAACTCTCTGGCTGTCGTCCGTCTGTACGTCTGTACGTCCCAACGCCGCCTTTGATACCGCCCCTGGCCCACACGGCGCGCGGAAAGGCCCATATTTTTTACCATTTCCAAAGAGATGACATTTATCTTTACGAATAGCCACTCCTGATTAAATTCGGTCCTGTTTATGTACACGTTTTTTAATAAAATCCATCCCCCCCCCACCCCCATGTGATTTTCTCCGATTGTTTCCGATTTTCTCCGAAAACGACGCCATCTTTTTTTCGCCGATTTTCTCCGAAAACGACGCCATCTTTTTTTCGCCGATTTTCTCCGATTTTTTCCGAAAACAACGCCATCTTTTTTTCGACGATTTTCACCCCGGGGTCTGAAGCACGTTCGGGAACAACACCCCTGGGTGTCAAGCACTTTCGGGGACCAGACCCAACGGGTCTGCACTTGGTCTAGTATTATATTAAAACTCTGTGGATGCCATCTGCATGACTTGCGTCACAAATCCCCTTTGATACCGCCCTAGACCCACACAGCACGCGGAAACGCCGATATTTTTTTACCATTTCTAAAGAGATTACATTTATCTTTACAAATAGACACTCCTGATTAAATTTGGTCGTGTTTATGTACACTTTTTTAAATGAAATACTTCTCCCCCCACACCCCACCAAACATTTCAAAATGTTTTAAAAAATAGCTCTGACTTAGCACGTTCGGTGTCCAGACCCAACAGGTCTGCACTTGGTCTAGTATATATTAAAACTCTGTGGCTGCCATCCGTCCGGCGGTCCGGTGGTCCGCCTGACTTGTGCCACCCAGACCCTTTGATACCGCCCAACGCCAAAACTGCACGTGGAAATGCCGTTTCTAAAGAGATTTCATTTATCTTTACGAATAGACACTCCTGATTAAATTTGGTCGTGTTTGTGAACACTTTTTAAAATAAAATATTTCTCCCTCCCCCCACCCCAACATTTCAAAATGTTTAAAAAAACAGCTCTCAGCAATAGAATGTTCATGAAGGTTCCGTTTTGTGATGTCACAATGCTCAATGCTCACAGATGACAAATCAGAATGGATCCATTTACATATGCCTTTGCAACAGCACCAGCCCCAGCCCCCCCCCCCACCCCGAAGCCTGTGTCGAAGGGCGTCGTCACGTGTGTGGAAATAGAGAAAGAGGATTGGGGGTGATAGGGAATGGGGAACAGATGGACTGTCCCTACCCCTCCTACTTCCACTCTCCCTCCCCACTCTCCCCCTCTCTCCTCTCCCCCTCCCTCCCCTGCCACACCCTCTCTTCTCCCTCCACCACCCCTCTTCACCCCCATCTCCCCCCCACCCCCTTCCCCTCTCTCTTGCACCACTTCCCGCTACCCCTCTGCCCCTCACTCCCCACTCTTCCCCTCTCCCTCCCCCACCTGTCTCCCTCCACCCTCCCTCTCTCCCTCTCTTCCCCCTACTCCTCTCCCCTTCCCCTCTCTCCCTCTCTCCGCCTCTAACATCCATAGATGCTGCTGCACCCGCTGTGTTTCTCCAGCTTTTTTTTGTATACAAGTCTCTCTGTCTCTCCCCTCTCTCTCTCTCTCTCTCTCTCTCTCTCTCTGCCCTTCTCTCTTCACAGCCCGCGGATCGACTCATGCACGCCCGCACCAACACCCCCCTTCACCTCTCTCCCCCATCCTCTCCTTCCTCTCTCCACCCCTCTCCTCTCTCCCCTTCTCTCTCCACCTTCTGCTCCCCCCTTCCTCTCCCCCCTTCCTCTCCCCCCTTCCTCTCCCCCTTCCTCTCCACCCTCCTCCTTGCCCTCTTCAAATTTTTTTTTCTAACATTAAATTTTCTCTCTATGCCCCCCCTCTAGACGCACATGAGAGGTGAGGGCTATTCGTCAGTGGATTGGGTGGAGATGGGATAAAAGAAGCAAATTAAAAAATTAAAATAAAATCAAGGGGTGTGATGAGTGTGTGTTTGTGGGTGCCGGATTGCGTGCTTTGGAGGAAAGGGGGTGGTTAGTGTGACGCCACAGCACCACCCCCACCGCACCCCCTCGCAAACGCACGTTCGGTGTCCAGACCCAACAGGTCTGCACTTGGTCTAGTATATATTAAAACTCTGTGGCTGCCATCCGTCCGGCGGTCCGGTGGTCCGCCTGACTTGTGCCACCCAGCCCCTTTGATACCGCCCAATGCCCACACCGCACACGGAAACGCCGATATTTTTTTCAATTCCTAAAGAAATTTCAATTATCTTTACGAATAGCCACTCCTGATTAAATTTGGTCGCGTTTATGTACACTTTTAAAAATAAAATAACTCTCCCCACCCCCATCATTTCAAAATGTTAAAAAAAACAGCTCTCAGCCATAGAATGTTAGTGAAGTTTCCATTGTGTGATGTCACAATGCCCGATGCTCACACATGTCCAATCAGAATGGATCAATTTATATATGCCTTTGCAGCAGCCACATCCTCAGCCCCTCCCCCCCACCACCACAGCCTGTGTCCAAGGGCGTCATCACGTGTGTGAGAATAGAGAAAGAGGATTGGGGGTGATAGGGAATGGGGAACAGATGGACTGTCCCTACCCCTCCTACTTCCACTCTCCCTCCCAACTCTTCCCCCCACCGTTCTCCCCCTCCCTCAACACTCTTCCCCCTCTCTCCACTAACCCATCTCCCTCCTCCCCTCCCTCCTCCATCCCTCCCCCCCTCACCCACAACTCTCTCTCCATCCCCATCCCTCTCCCTCTCCATCTCCCTCTCCCTCTCCTCCCCCTCCTCCTCCCACCCCATCCCTCTCTCCCCACCCTCCTTCCCTCTCTACCCCACCACCTTCCCTCTCTCCCCCACCCCCTGCCCCCTCACCACTCTTCCCCCTCCATCCACACTCTTCCCCCTCTACCTCCTACCCCCTCCCTCCTTGCCTCCCTCCATCACACCTCCCTACCCCTCCCCTCGCCTCCCCACACCTCTCTCCTCCCCCTCTCCAGCCCCTCTCCTCACAACTCTCCCTCTCTTCCCCGATCCCTCCCCCCCTCACCCACACCTCTCTCTCCATCCCCATCCCTCTCTCCCCCTCCCCCATCCCTCTCCCTCTCCTTCTCCCTCTCCTCACCATCTCCCTCTCCTCCCCACCTCCTCCCACCCCCATCCTTCTCTCTCCCACCCCCCTTCCCTCTCTACCCCACCACCTTCCCTCTCTCCCCCACCCCCTTCCCCCTCACCACTCTTCCCCCTCCATCCACACTCTTCCCCCTCTTCCCCTACCCCATCTCCCTCCTCGCCTCCCTCCACCCTCCCCCACACCTCTCTACCCCCCCCTCGCCTCCCCCACCCCTCTCTCCTCCCACTCTCCATCCCCCTCTCCTCACACCTCTCCCTCTCCTCCCCCTCCTCCTCGCACCCCCATCACTCTCTCCCCATCCCCCTTCCCTCTCTACCCAATCCCCTTCCCTCTCTCCCCCGTCCCCTTCATCCTACCCCGCTGTCCCACTTCCACCACTCCCCCTACCCCTCTCCACCTCCCTCTCTCCCACTTCCACCACTCCTCCTACACCTCTACCCCTCCCCATTCTTCCACATCTCCCAAACCCATTCCCATCTCCCTCCCCCACCCTCTCCCCCTCCCCTCTCCCCCTCCCTTCCCTCTCCCTCCCCACTCTTCCCCCTCTCTCCCCCCCCTACCCTCAACACTCTTCCCCATCTCCCTCCCCCACCCCTCTCCACCCCCTCCCTTCCCTCTCGCTCCACACTCTTCCCCCTCCCTCCCCTACCCCCACACCTATCCCTCTCTCCCCCACACCTCTACCCATCTCCCTCCTCTCCTCCTTCACACCTCTGTCCCCTCCCCATCAATCTCTCCTCCCCTCCCCCACCCCTCTCTCCATCTCCCTCTCCCTCTCCTCCTTCGCTCCATAGATGCTGCTGCACCCGCTGAGTTTCTCCAGCTTTTTTTGGTGTACCAGTCTCTCTATCTGTCCCCTCTCTCTCTCTCTCTCTGCCCTTCTTTCTTCACAGCCCGCAGCTCGACTCATGCACACACGCTCCAAACCCCCTCTTCACCTCTCTCCCCCATCGTCTCCTTTCTCTCTCCTTCCTCTCTCCACACCCTCCTCTCCTCTCTCCCCCTTCCTCTCCACCCTCCTCCTCCCCCTCTTCAAATTTTTTTTTTAACATTAAATTTTCACTCTCTTGCCCCCCCCTCTAGACGCACCTGAGAGGTGAGGGCTATTCGTCAGTGGATAGGGTGGAGATGGGATAAAAGAAGCAAATTAAAAAATTAAGATAATATCCAGGGGTGTGATGAGTGTGTGTGTTTGTGGGTGCCAGATTCCATGCTTTTGAGGAAAGGGGGTGGTTAGTGTGACGCCACAGCCCCCCCCCCAAACGCACGTTCGGTGTCCAGACCCAACGGGTCTGCACTTGGTCTAGTATCATATATAAATAGACTACACACACTTAATTGCATTTTGAATTAGTGTGCTACCAAGTAATTAAGTGGGATAGGAACAGTGTATATATGCTACGTAAAGTTACTTACATTTTGAGACCGAAGAGAGGTTAGAATATCGAAGCACTCATTCTTCCACTCCTGCCTTTATATACTTTGGAATCATTCCTTACTGCACTTTCCCCATACCCACTGTGAGCTTTAATATTCTCCAGGCACTTACTTGACACATACAGCTCATGGGGAGAATGCAAGGGTCTTGGAGACTTAACCACCTTACTCGTTTCATGAATAGCCAGCAGGCAGCTCACTCAGCCTGTATCTGCTCTAAAGATTAAGCCCATGCCATCCAGGTTCACAGTTTGCACTTATCTAAATCACATTGGGATTTCCTCCATGGAAATTCCTCCGTGTGATATTTGTAGTCTTCTGGTCAACACCTCTACGACAAATTCCTTTGTGCACCATTTTAAATGAGTTATTGAATTTGCTAAGGTTGTGCACACAGGTGTTAATGTAAATGTATTCACCGGCAATGGAACCATAACACAGAGAGGAAATTGAAACTCAAGACCAGTCGTATATTTTATTCACATCTGCTGGAAACACATAGCAAAGTGTGACTTCCAACCAAAGGTAAAAACTGTTTACTTTCCATTCTGCTTTAGACAAGCTGCTTTAGACAAGCTGCTTAAGTGAAGCATTTGAAAAATGAAGCTTTCTTTCAGTGAATGCTTCTACAGGAAGCCTTCCTGCTCTGCAGTCCCTAGTTAGGTGGTATGGTGCAAGTCCATTCATGGGAATTTCATGGCACCAACCTGCATGGCCATTCAATAAACTCAGATCTGATCTGCATCCTCTCCTAGTTTACTACCTTTCAATAATATCCTTACATTGATAAATATGTGCATCCTCTCGAGCTGGAAGTTAAATTTACAATAGCATGCCAAGTAGGCACAATTTTCTGAGGCCAGTGCACCTGTACAGTCTATCTGACGGTATAACATTGAACATTAGGCAAAGCCACCAACATTTGCTTCATCCCTATAAAACCAACTGACAATCCATTATCAGGCACTACAAGAATATTTTTACTTGCTGCAAATGGTGATATGAGGACATAATATGCATGCGGTGTGTCATAACATTCCGTGGATAGGGTATTTCCAGGCAAGAAACCTGCCTGAGGAATGGAAGTAGTAAACGCAAGAACTTCTATTATACATTACATTGCAAGGGCTGGGCAAGGAGTGTCCTGCTGAGAGCAGAATAGAGTGATACTACCTGACCCGCTGAGTTACTCCAGCACTTTGAGTTTTGCTCAAGATTCTGAAATTCCTTGTATCTCCAATTTATATTATACATTGAACTGGATCTAGCAGATAAAGCAGAACTGATGAAAATAAAGATGTTATTGTTTTGCGTTGATCATATGGAGAGGGAGGATATCATAAAGCTCTCAAAGGAGATCCTAGGGAATGCTTGAAACGCACTGAAAGCACTTTTCAATCTGCTTAGAGATGAAATTCTTAACCGGTAATGGTACATTACCCATAACTAGAGCAGGGAGAATCCTTTGGTACTTTGAACTAAGACTGATAGCACATAATTGCATTTTAACATGTTTGAAGGACTTCCTCATCAGAGATCTGAACATTTGTGGATTCAAGGAGTTAAGCCTGAGAGAAAGGCTACTTTGTGAAATGGAGATAACTGGAAAAGTTATTACAGATATGCAGAGCTGTCTAAAGCCAGATTAGAAACATTGAATGGTGAGCAGCAGGAAGGCACACAATAGGGCACAAGTAAATTGGAGAACAGGGAAATGACTGCCAAGATCCGTTAAATCGTAAAAGTATTATATATAGTACATAGAACATAGAAGAGTACAGGACAGAAACAGCCCACAATATTTGTATCAAACATAATGCCAAGACTACATCTTATTTGCCTGTACATAATCCATATCCCTCCATTCCCTGTATATTCATGTGCCTTTCCAAAAGTTTCTTAAATGCCACTATCACATCTGCATCAACCACGGCCGCCTCAACACATTCCAGGCACTCACAAAACTTTGTGTAAAAAGATTACCCTGCACATCCCCTTTAAACTTTGACCCTCTTACCTTAAAGCTTTGCCCTCTAGTATTTGATTTTTCTATCCTTAGAAAAGGCACGCTACCTTGACATTCTTTGGCATCAGGATTACAGTTGCCCTCTTAAAGAAGGTGAGAACCTCACAATGGAGTAGAGAGAAGTTAAAGATGTCTGTGAATATTTATGTCAGTTGTTCAGCCCAGGTCCAGAGGATGCGGCCGGTGACTCCTTCTGATCAGTTGTCTTCACGGTTTCACTCTCAGGAAGGCCAACTGGACATCTGCTACAGTGACCATGGGCACAGGCACACCCAAAGCCGTCGGGGTGGATGACGTAATTTCACTGACTTTATATATAAAGCAAGCGTTGAATGCATTAAGCTTGTTGGGGATGGATGCTTTGTTTCCAGCGATACTACAGGACTTCAATTTGTGAGTATGGATGTCTGGTGGAAGCAGGTAATATTACAAACTTAAAGAAGGAGCTAGATGAACATTTAAATTCTCATGGCATAGAAGGCTACAGACCCAATGTAGGAAAATTAGAATAGTATAGATAGGTTCTTGATAGTCAGCATGAACATGGTGGGCAAAAGGTGTTATGCTGTTAGACTCCATAACTCTATGACTTTATGGCAGCAAGCCTAACATCAGTGGTGGGGAAACTATGGTAGGGGATTCTGAGGTCAAGGTGCTCCCAACATTTGGAAAGGCAAGGGCTGGTTAGGGATAATCAGCATAACTTTGGGCAAGAGAAATGAGCCTCACAAATTTTAATTTTTTGAAGAGCTTTGACGAGGACATGGTGGAAGACTTTGTCTACATGGACTTTAGCAAGGCCTTTATAAGGTCTTGCATTGTAGGTTAGTCCAAAAGGTTCGATCACATGGGATTTTGAGTGTGGTAGTCAATTGGATATAAAATTGGCTTTGTGGTAGTTTGAGGATGGTAGTGGAGGGTGTTATTCAGATTGGAAGTCTGCGACAAGTGATGTCCCACAAAGATTGGCGCTGCATTCTCTGTTGTTTGTTGTCTATATTAACCAGGGGTGGAAAACCCGGGGGGGGGGGTCAGAGGGGACTGTCCCCTCCATGTTTTGAGAGGTGGGGGACATCCCCCCCAAGTTTTTGTGATCAGGATTTTAAAATCTCCGCTTTCCGCGAGACAGTGGGGGTGGGACTGATGATCGAGGGCGCTGATTGGATGAGAGAGACGTCGGTCAGCAGGCAATGGGGGCGGGACATGATTCAGCGCGATGATTGGAGGAGGGAGACGTGGCACAGACCTGCGCTTCATCCGCAGGCAGGATCGATCCCGGCAGGCTCTCCGGTGCTGTCCCTGTCCCCACCCGAGTACCCCCCCCCCCTCCCACGGGTGGCCGGAGAGGTCGGGAGCAAAGATCCTCCGCTATAGGATCTTTGGTCGGTAGTCAGACGAGCCAGTGCAGAGAAGCAGCGCTAAACCCAGCTAACTCTGCCTGTCCCGCCAGGTGAGCTTACAACCCTTCCTGGACTTGCGGGAAATATGGCCAGCGCGGAGAAGCAGCGCTGGTGTCCCGTCAGTCCAGACAGGGCTGTAGTTAACCTGGTGAAGACAGGCAGTTGAGCTGCATTTAGCGCTGGATTGAGCCTCCGAAGCCTCACGCGCGTGTGAGTGTGCGCATGCGCGCGTGACCGCCAAAAAATTGTGTCCTGTCCCCTCCACGTTTTTATAGCGAGTTCCGCTCTTGATATTAACAACTTGGATGAGAATGTAGTTGGCATGGTTAGTAAGTGTGGATAATACCAAAAATGCTGGAATAGTGGATAGTGAAGAAGGTTATCTATAATTAGAACAGGATCTAGATAAGTTGGCGTAGCGGCTAATGAATGGCAGATGGAATTTACCTCACACAAGTGCGAGGTTTTGCATTTTGGATAATTAAACCAGGGAAAAAATTACACGATAAATGACGTGAACAGAGAGACCTCAGGGTATAAGTACATAGTTCACTCAAATTGGTGACACAGTTAAGCAGGGAGGTGAAGGAAGAATTTGATATGCTTGCGTTCATAGATCAGGGCATGTATAAGTCATTGGTGAGATCTCATTTGGATTATTGTTCCTCTGCGGTTCAGATGAGATGTCCTGAACCCGGGCGCCAGGCAGGCAACACAGCCTTCGGGACCCTCGATCCTCGCAACAGAGAACAGTGGCAATGCCTCTAACTATACTATCCCCAATGATAACTATCTTTTTCTTCTCTGTTCCCTCTCAAATGGCCTGCTGAACCATGGTGCCCTGGTCAAGTTGCTCATCCTTCCTACAGTCCTCTAACTCAATCCTCACCTCTGTTCCCCTGCCTGCCTGCCTCACTAGCAGTCACACCCTCTACGTCACCATGGACCACGTTGGAAGCAGTTACTCCAGCGGGCGTAACTGCCTCCAGATACGCAGCGTCCCGGTAACTCTCCCCATCCCTGATGTGCCTCAGCGTTTGAAGCTCAGACTCCAGGTAGTCCACTTTCAGTCTTAGTTCTTCAATCAACCAGCATTTGCTGCAGATGTGGTCACCAGGATTGACCAAGGGGTCCACCAACTCCCACATCTGCAGCACACAGCGTGATCCTGCAAGGTAGATAAGCTAGATGGTTACAATGTTTTTCCCAGGGTAGAGGAGTCCACTGCTAGAAAGTGTAAATTTAAGGTATGAGGGGAAAGATTTAAAAGGGACCTGAGAGGCAACCTTTCCACACAGAAGGTGGTGGTATATGGGACGAACTGTTAGGGGAGTTGGAGAGACAGGTACAACGACAACATTTAAAAGACAAATTTGGACAGTCAGATGTATCGCAAGTGGGACTAGCATAGATACATCTTAGTTGGCATGGTGCTGACTATGGCTATAAAACAATTTATTCAAAGTTTATTCAAACTATTTATACAGTCATTTTGATAAGCCATGCATAGGTCCAAAGATATAGAATTTTGGGGGGAAAAATTAATGGCAACCAGGCAAAGTTAACATGATTTTGGGAAAAGGAAATCATGTTTAACTAAGCAAACTCATGTTAACAGTCTGATGAAGTGTTCCGACATGAAACAAAACCTATTCATGCTCATGATATGCTGCCTGACCCGCTGAGTTACTCCAGCATTTTGCATCTTTGGATGTTCAATTAACCTTAGCGATCGTTCATGAGTAAGATATGAGATGTATGATTTCTAAAAGGTATTTGATAAGGTGCTGTTGCATAGGTTACGGTAGAGGCATGTACATACAATTTATGTAAATGACTTGAATGAAGGCACCAAAGGTATGGTCAATAATTTTGCTAATCATTCAGAGAGATTGAGAATAAATTGTGAAGAGGCCAATAAGAAGACTACAAAAGTTTATAGAAAGAGCTAGTGAGTGGGCAAATATACAGATGTCCTTGAGCAGTCATTAATGCAACTAAGTATCTTGCTACTCCATGTTCCAATTGTCTTCTATCCTGTGTTGCACAATATTGGCCAAGGAACTTAATCTGCTCCAGGAAACTGCAGAGAGCCAACTTGCTTGCAAATAAAATTTATTTTTAAATTACACTGATAACGACTCATCTGAGTCTGTCCACAGCTCTATGCCTATTGAGGCCTTTGTTGATTGAACTGTGGATTGGAGGATCAAGTTAATTTATCAGCATGCTTGAATGCCTCCTAACATGCCAGGGGTATGTTGATGGTCTGACAAGATTTAATGTGCGGGTGTGCGGTTGAATGCTGATGGCTGGGTGTTTGTCTGTATGGGCCTGGGGAAATTAAACAGCAGTGGAAAACTTGTTTGACCCCTTTGCAGTTACAAGCTAAAATCCACAGTCATTCCATATTCTCTCTTGGAGATCAACCATTGGAAAATCTCCCTATAGCAATTTTATAGTGATTTTTAATTGCAAAATAATACAAGCAACATTTTTAAAACACAGGTCATAATGCATGTATCTATAAATCATTCATGTTACACCTTTAAGCTGAAATGTAACATTAAAATATCTGCTAGAGACATAAGCTGTCTAAAACAAACCATTGATAACAAATTTGGAAAGATTTCATTATTCAGTAATTGCTGGAGTAACTCAATGGGTCAGGCAGCATCTATGGAGAACGTAGAAAGCTGACGTTTTGGGTCTGTACTCTTCTTCAGACTGATTGTGGTGGGGAAGGGGGGGGGGTGGAGAGCTCGAAGAATGGAGGGGCTGTACAAAGCCCAGCCAATGATAAATGGATACAGGGTTGGGGAGCTTTTGAGAGGCAAATGATTGGATAGGGTTCCCTTCCCATTCCCATACAGACCTTTCTGTCCTGGGCCTCCTCCATTGCCAGAGTGCGACTGTGCTCAAACTGGAGGAATAGCACATCATATTCCGCTTGCTTAGCTTATAATCTAACAGCATGAACATTGAATGCTCCAATGTTATGTAACTAAATTCGCTCCTCATCTATCCTTACCTCACAGCGGTACGGTGGCGCAGTGGTAGAGTTGCTGCCTTACTGCGCTTACAGCGCCAGAGACCCCAGTTCGATCCTGATTCGGGTGCTGTCTGTACAGAGTTTGTACGTTCTCCCAGTGACCGAGTGGGTTTTCTCCAAGATCTTTGGTTTCCTCCCACACTCCAAAAGACATACAAGTATGTAGGTAAATTGGCTTGATAAATGTAAAAAATGTCCTTAGTGTGTGTAGGATAATGTTAATATGCGGGGATAGCTTGTCGGCGAGGACTCGATGGGCTGAAAGGCCTTTGTCCATGCTACTTCTTCAAACTAAACTAAATTAAACCTTTTGGCTTTATATCTTTGGCCTTTGTCCAAACACCTGCCTTTCAAAACCTACCCTTGTTCTCTTCCAGCTTTCTCTCTCGTCCTCCACTCACCATAATGTGTCTGAAGAAGGCTTCTGACTCGAAACATCACCTATCCATACTCTCTAGAGATGTTGTCCGATAAATTTTTAATTCAATTTAGTTTTACATTTTTTAAATTTTAATTCAATGATATAGTATGGAAACAGGCGTTGTGGCCCACCAAGTCCTTGTTGACCGTCGATCACCCGTTCACACTAGTTCTATGTTGTCCCACTTTCGCATCCACTCCCTATGCATTAGCGGCCAATTAACCTACAAACACACACACCTTTGGGATGTGGGAGGAGACCGGAAACACCCTGAGAAAACCCACGCGGTCACGGGGAGAACGTACACACTCTGTACAGACAGCACCTGTAGTCAGGATCGAACCCCGGTCTCTGGCGCAGTAAGGCAGCAACTCTACCGGTGCCCTGTCATGCCACCTCTTTACTTAATGAGATTTAAAGAAATTAAAGGTGGAAAAGATAGTTGAACTATAGCGGCTGCTTAAAAATCAAACCAGTTATAGAATGGCAAATACTAATTGAGGAAGACTGGATGGAAAGAGAAAGAATAAAGTTATTGAGGAAAGTTGAGTAAATTTTACAATGGGTTTTGTAGTTTTCCCTATAATCTCCCAGAGGAATCTATGGTATGTATGAAGCTAAGTAGTTTAATTTGTTCCTCTCTTGGACTAAATATTTGGTTAGCATAGTACTAACAATGATCATGTCGTCAATTGATTTCTTAATGCTGTCAGGTGTAAGTCACAGATTTCAACAGTGAAAACCCAGTCTGTTCTTTAAGCTAAAGGGGAAGTTAAAGTTGCCCTTTATGCAGTAAAATCAATTTGCAAACATTGGATCGCAGGATGTCGATATTCATAAATCAGAGTATATTATTTCCAACTGACCATGATAATGGACCTATGCATTACTAATGGCAAACATCTGAAATGTTCGCTTATTTTTCCATGTAGATTTGAGAAGGAAAATTTATTAAAATTGCCCTAAAGTCTTTTTGAACAGATAAGGTTTTTCATAATTATGTTTTCTTCAAGTTTTCAGAAGTGACAATAATAACATGAATCATAGAGTCATAGATTTATCCAGATTCTCCAAATAACTCAAATCCTCGATTCCTCTTAACATTCTGGTGAATCTGCATCCTTTCCAGCTTAATGATATCCATCCTATATAAGGAAACTGGAACTGCTGTCAACACTTCAAATGCGGTCTCACCAACTTGTGGCACGGTGGCATAGAAGTAGAGGTAGCCTTACAACACCTGAGACCCCGGTTCAATCCTGACTACGGGTGCTTATCTGTATGGAGTTTGTACGTTATCCCCATGACTGCATGGGTTTTCTCTGAGATCTTTGGTTTCCTTATGTATCTCTTAAAGATAGCGGAGTCAAAGGTTATGGGGAGAAGGCAGGAACTGGGTACTGATTGTGGATGATCAGCCATGATCACAGTGAATGGCGGTGCTGGCTCGAAGGGCCAAAAGGTCCACTCCTGCACCGATTGTCTATTGTCACCCACACTCCAAGGACGTACAGGTTTATAGGTTAATTGGCTTGGTGTAAATGTAAAAAAATGTCCCTCGTGTGTGTAGTGTGTGGCAATCGCTGGTTGGTTTGGACTCGGCCGGCCTGTTCCGTGCTGTATCTCTAAACTAAACTAAACAAAACATCTTCTATAATTGTAGGAGGACATCCCGTCTCCTTTACTTGATATACCCTTACCAATGAAGGCAAGTGTACCAAATGCCTTCTTCACCATCCTGTCTGCCTGCATTGCCATTTTCACATGTGTACATGTATTCCTTGAAATCTCTTCTTTACAACAATGATGTGCTTGCTGTACATTTCTAAATTTAAGTCCTGAGAACCTTCTTGTAGGATTAGATGATGTCTGACTTTGTTCTTCGTAAACTGCCTTTTCCTCCAAAGCAAATCTTGACTGGCAGAATATTACCCTGATGATCAACGCAACTAATCGCACCATTGTTGTGACTGTTAATAATAGTAAGATTAAACGAGAACTTACCAGTTTGAAGTTTGATCTTTATTTTATGAGGAGTTACGTTGAGGGACTACGTGAAGAAACCGTCCAGACCGCACACGCGTCAATCTTCAAAGCAGCGGAGTGAAATCACAGACAACAATTACTGAAGTATGATAGTAAGATACGTAAAGACTAGAACTACCAGCTTGATCTTTATGAGGGTGGGAGCGGAGGGCACGTAGTCCCTCAACGTAACTCCTCATAAAATAAAGATCAAACTTCAAACTGGTAAGTTCTCGTTTAATCTTACTATTTTACTTCAGAGTCACGTGAGTGACTACGTGAAGATTTCAAAGCTCTGTGATTTCACGCCATAGATTCAAATCCAGGCGTCTCACTGCATTGATTGACTCTAAATAAGTAAAGCAATCAACAATGCACAACCACAACATGGATGCAACCAGTTAATGGTTAATTTATCACCATAATAGTAACCCCTTTATCACAAGAGGAATATTTAATACTAAATCCAAAATAGCACCACCAAATAACCACAGGTATTATAATCTCCTTATGATAATACTTGTGAAATTCTTTCACTTATGCCTGCAGCCGCGAGGATATGTTCTATTAGAACATCTAATTCCTTGGCCGTCAATGTTGATGGTGCCCTGATGAAATAAGATTTAAATTTGTCAGTATCAATACCTGCATCAAGCAACACCTGCTTCAGCCATTTTTAAAATAGTCTGAACCAACATTTTCTTATGCAGCTATTTATGGCTAATAAAATACTGATACTGAACCTCTTTAAGGTTCTGGTGGCTTCAATCTAACATTGTAAATGTGATACCACACATAGATGTGGATCCGTAGGATATGCTGAAAACCCCAACTTACATCCTGTGATTCCAGGTCTACTCTGTTTAAGCAAATCATAGACATAGAACACAATAGTATCTGTTGCTCTTTCCATCATGTCTATTCGTACTTTCTGCAATGTTTGCACTCTCTGTGCTAAAACCAATGCCCTGAGCTTGACCACCTTAATGGTAATTCAAGCCAAGGACAGCACTGTAATAGGAGTCCATTAACGAAAAAACATAACATATCTCTTACATTCCAGATTATTGTATACCTGTGTCTAGGAGGCTTAGAATTGAAAATTCCTTTCATAAATCTGCAGACCAAAGGGTGTAACCCTACAAAATTTTCTATTCTGATTCCTCCATAGATATGCAGTAAAGGCACTCCTTGCAGTATTCATAGCACTATAGCTTAACTGCTAATAAAATAAAGAGTTTACAGAAACTCTAACACTACTGATATGTCTATAGTGTGATATGTAATATTCTGCTTTAAGCAATATATATCCCATTTCCTTATGTAAGAAATGTACTACTTCTGGGTAATATCCCTCCAGGTTGCAATAATATCCACAGTACACTCTGATAGTCCTCTTCCGATATATGGCACTCCTTAGAATCTGCAAATCAACAAACCAATACGATTATGAAAAGGATGTGAATCATCAGTTATAGAGTGCACAAACAGATTAATTCTGTTTGGGAATTCATAAGAGGCTTTGTGGTCATTTTTAATACCTGAGGGTACCATGGTTTTGTAGATCCAATCTGGTACCACCAATACTCCTGAAGTGGGGTCCTGTTTGCTCTTCTGTATATACTGTTAAATGAGACAAAATGGAGAAAATGTATACAAACATTCTACCCCAATGCAGCGAGAAACATCCACCGCTACTGCCCCAGGATCAGGTTTCCATGACATATATTTAGGTAATTGGTGGTTAAGTCTGGATACAAACAAGTCATCAATCGTGCAACAATATTATTAAATTTGTCACGATCCAACATCCATTCTGTATTATCATTGATTTACATGACCTTGAGTCTTCAACTATATTGAATCTACCTCGTAGGTAGATTGCCAATTAAATATTTCCTGTAAACACCAGGTCCAGATCACATTAGCCAGTCTATTACAAGATTCTGACTCATACCACTCGAATGATTAACATACGTTCTATTCCGTAGTGTCAATCTAACCTAAACATGCAAACTTTGCATATGAGCAATAAGCTTTAGGCCATAAATGTTCCTAAAACTTTCATTAATGATCCCTTGTTATTGGATCAAAGGTACTTTCTCCACATTCCATGTACCTCCACAGCTGGAAATACTTATAAGTATGACCTCAACTTAGAGCACTACAATAGTGTGTAGCATAATGGAAGGTGTTCAACCAGAATCTCTCTGGAGGCATTTGAGACACTCCTGATTCATTATAATATTCCAGTAATAACTCCAACTGGCAAATACATGGCCTGGCAAAATTGCCCTAAATTGTATTATCCATCCTCTATCCATGCTTACTGTAAATGCTGATAATGCAGCAGTCTAAATTCTACAGCTGAAAATAAGCAATAGTTTGCAAAGTAGGCTTGCTTCCTGCCTAATTGAGGTTTGATGCTCTGTAATGAGCTTAATACAACTTCCAATTAAATGCCTAATTGAGGGTTGGTGCTCTATAATGAGCTTTATACAATGGTTGGTGCTCTATAATGAGCTTTATCCGTAGGCGGAATTACAAACATGTGTTATCATTTAATAATGGAACCAAAATAATCAATAACTGTGTTTGGTAATTGTTTAGATTTATCTGGATGGTTAATAAATCTCCAAAGTGAGCTTGATTCTTAACACTCATGGTTCTGTTGTAGTCCGAATGATTCCTACAATCAGAATATAGAAATAGGCCATTACCAAATGGCCCTGAGTTCTTAGTAATGCTAAGGTTAGATCCAACAACCTGGCAAATAGTCTCAGGGCTGAGACTAAACCATAATACAATGCTTTAAATTGCCATAATTGACCCATCCAGTTAAATTTAAAATATCTATTATTATTTACAATATACAGTCACACAGTAAAATGCATTTTCTTGAAATTGGCTGCATAACATTGACAAATGTTACCAACTGTTTATTATACTGTACAAAAAAGGGTTAAACTTGTCAGATCTATAATAATTCTACACCCACCATCCTTATTTGCTCTCATAACATACTTGGCATCAATTGATGGTAATGGTGAACTGACTTCTTAATCATCCCTTTTTCACAATATTTCATGTTTTGTCTGAATCTACATATTCTCTTATTTTGAGAAATATGTGTCCGGTTTCAAATACCTTAGTAAGAGAAACCAAATATGTGTAGAATTATATTCTAAACCCCACAATACTGTACAGTATAAATATCAAATTGCCATATTTGTAATCTATCCCAACTTGTAAGTGTAAAACATTTAATATGTTTCTTACAGAACCAGAACTCCTACGTCAGGGTTTGCCTATGGCAATTGTTATCCCCTGATCTTAGTGGAATATTGTAACCCCCACATATCTCAGGAGGAGTGCGCCTACAACGCAAATATGGGAAAGACCAATTTGATCCTTCACTATCCCCAGTCACCACATATTGGTAGGGAAAACTGCCTTAATTTGATCTGTCAATCACACAGGATCATTCCTTTTTTGGCTAGATCTTTCTAAAACAGATTATTAGGCAATTTAAATATTAGATGGTGTACAGAGCCCCCAAACTAAGGGTATATATTAGGTCTTATAGCACTTATAAATACAGTTATTTCAAAGCGCGCACTACACATGAGTGCTAATTCCACCTTGTTGTGATATAGACACGTGCTCTCCATCCAACCTTTGGTCAAAAAGCCGTAATGCCTGACCAGTAATTTCAATACCCTCTCCCCCGCTGAGACTTGCTTATAATGCTCAATACTGCGGGTTTCATATTTGTAGACAACTCATACCTGGTTAGAACCTGGAGCTGCTGGGAGAGTAAGTATTTTATTGACATAGTTAATTTATCTCCCAATGGTTCCCCTGATATTTTTGGAACCACAACTTTGATATATTGTGCCAATTCTGGTCCTTTGGGCTCTGTTATTGGGCTCTAGTCCTCATATGATTCATTTACTGAACCTTTGTATGAAATAATACTCCTCATGGAGGGAGCGAATTTACATCCTGCTTCAGGTGTTTCTAGTGCTGGCTCTCCCATAGGCCTACGCATAGTAAACCCTTTCCCAGGTGCTCGCCGTGCGGGCTCTCCTGTAGGCCCATGCATAGGCAGCCCTCTTTCAGGTGCTGCTGGCGCTGGCTCACCTGTAGGCCAATGCTTAACTTCCAGATATAGTTGGCGCTGGCTCTCCTGTAGACCAACGCATAAAAAATTCCTTTAACCAGGCATTGCTCACACTGGCTCATCTGTAGGCCAGTGCTGAACCAGACTTTCCCAAATACTCCCTACGCTGGCTCTCCCTTAGGCCAACGTTGAGCCGGAGCTCCTAAAGCACTCCATGCGCTGGCTCTCCTATAGACCAACGCTAAGCCTGGACCTCCACCAGGCACTCCCTGCGCTGGCCCTGTAGGGACAACGCTAAACCGGACCTTCCCCAGGTACTTCATACGCTGGCTCTCCTCTAGGCCAACGCTAAACCTGGACATTCCCCAGGCATTCCCTGCGCTGCCTCGCAACGCGGTTCTAAATATAACAAACTAGCTACCTGAATCGGGGATCCTCCGGTCTGACTTTCCAGTCCACTGGCCACCTCTATTTCTTATGCGCTCTAATGGCGCTACAACGGTAAATATCTTTAGCCATTTTAAAAAATTTTAAAAGGGCGCCCGCTACTCACAGACCCGCGGTCTTACTTGAGTTCTCTGCGGTACACCTCTAAAACCTTTCTTCATTCTGACTTGTGTTTTCCCCACTACAAGTCTACTGAAGAAATCGACCTGAAAAACGTAAGTAAACACTTACCTTCAGGTTTTTTACTTACCGGTTTGGAGGAGCTCTGCTCACTCCAAACACATCGGCACTACGCTATGCGTCTGACGATATGTCGCGTGTGCGGTCTGGACGGGTTCTTCACGTAGTCACTCACGTGACTCCGAAGTAAAATTATTTATATAACTAACAACCTTCTTGTGTACTTTGGTAAACGTGACACACATTTGATATTTCACTGTGACTTCAAAAAATGTAGAATCTTCGTTGGCTGGAAAATGGAATTTGTTTCCATAAAATTCAAGCGAGATAGATACAAAACAAAAACTACATGAAATAACAACTGAAGCAAGTCAGGATTATGACAGAATACTCGCCGGTTCCCTGGATTAGTGCAGTTTAAACACATTCAAGAAGATCAGCGTTATCCAGGATAAGCTAGCCCATGATCGGCAACCCATTCATTCCCTACAACATCATTGTGCAGTGGCTGCAGTGTGTACCAATTAGAAAATGCACTGGTGTTAATCACCCATGCCCACTGCACTCCCCTCCTCCCCCTGGTTTAAAAAGATTAAAATAAAAAAGCGTGAAGATAAACATAGAACGGCCGAGATTTACGGGACTTGCCATCATATTATTTAAAGATTTGATGAGGAGGAGCGATAATATAGAAGTAATGAGATATTGTAAAGAAATTCATGAACATTTATTTTAGCTGATGTCATTGTACCAATTATTGGATGGGGACAGACAAGAAGTCTGAGTCAGAAGACTGGGCTGCTGTGATTGTTTCATGTAGATGATAGAGAGAGAAGAAAAGTTGAGATCAGGGAGAAAATTAAAGATGAGTTAAAACTTCAAAAAGGAAAACACTGAAGGTCAAGATCTAATGAGAGTGGATGAGGATGAGAGCTGTGGGTGAGTGACATCTGGTACAGAATTGGAAATGTGAAGCAGAGATTTTAAGAGTAAGAATGATGGGGAAAGTGGAAAGGTCAAGTATGTCAGTAATTGGTTTGAAAATGGTTAGTGGCTGAGATAAGAATGGAGACTATTGATTGCAAAAACAACTTACCTTCCTCTCTTTGCAGGATAAATTGCCAATTGTAATTCCAACCATTGTGAATCATCTTCTATCTTCTTAAAATGCTTGTGCACAATAAAGGATGCAAAATGGTTTTCTCATGGATTTTTTACTTAATGCTTTTTATTTTAAAAGTCAGCTGTAAGTAATATATTTGATTTTGATTGCTCTTTATTATTTAAAATGACTTGTCGGATGGCAAGGCTTAAAATCACTCATATATGTAGAATGAACAATTTGCAATGAAAAACACAAAGTTGAAACAGATGGATCACATCTGGAGAGCAGAAAGCATAAAAGAATGAAGTGTATCTTTTTCACAGTGCAGTCATGCATTTAGAATAAAAATATTACTTGTTTTTTTACCTGATTCAGTTTATGATTTGGCAATCCACACATGATGAAAATTGCAATGATATTTCTTCCTATGCATTAACAGTCCTATTTTACTTCGGAGTCACGCAAGTGACTATGTGAAGAAGACCCGTCAGGGCGCATGCGCGTAACATTACGTCAGACGCATTGGCGCTCACGGACGTGAGGAGCAGAGCTCCTCTAGTGGCATGTAGTCTTTACAACTCCAAGGTAAGTAAAACACTTTTTGGGAGTTTTTTAGGTCCGTTTGCTGTGGTGGTCTGTTGCGATTTTTTCACAGGCACCATGAACAAAACGGGCAAGGGCAAGAGGCGAGCCGCAAAGCCGATATAGAGAGCCGCGGGAATGCGGTTGGTGAAGGGCTGCCTCATACCCCTGTAACAGTCGCCGGCTGGGAGCGGGGCGACTGTGGACTTGTGTATTTAGAAAAAGAACGGAGCCAGCGTCAGTTGGGCGCTAGCCAACATGCAAGTCAGGTCCATGGAGCAAGAGTCAGTTTGGGATTCACCTCCAAGGCTGGATACCACTTTCAGAGTGGATATTCCAAATGGAGAACCTGTACACAGGTTGCTCCAACAAGACATACTCCAGGAGGAGTGATGTCAGAGCCAGTCTGCAGAAGCCAAGTCAGCAGCACCTAGTAAAGAGCTGCTGGATAGCACCCTCATTGATGAGGCGCGTGCACAGGGTCAGCAGAGTTCTCCGATACAAGTGAAGACGGCAGCTGCCAGATGTTCTATTTCTGGCAGTACGATTCGCTGCTCTGTGAGAGTTCTGACCCTGACTCAGACGGTGAGCCCGATACAAGCGAAGATGGCAGTTGACAGATGTTCTACTCCTGGCAGTATGATTCGCTGCCCCATCAGAGTCAGGAGAACCATTGGGAGAAGAAGTGGCCTCTACGATCAACTATTTTGTCTTCCATCAGCTCCAGTAGCTTACGATGGATGAAAATGCCAAAAAATCACGAGACCCCAAGGAACTGCGTATTGCTGAAAATACTAGCAGTGAACCAAGATATAAGGGGTCAGATGGGTGAGGCCATGTGAGCCTAAGAAATAAAACTGCAGAGAATATTGAAGCTGCTGGGTTGAGGAACAACTGCATTTTTGCAAGAACAATGGATGGAGGCCAGGGATGGAGATGCATCAAGAGTCACTAGGGTTGCTATGTAGCGCCCACTTCGAGATGAATTGTTTCAGGAAGTATGCCATTCGGCCCACCATCAACCCCAAGTTGCAGCAACTCTGTAAAGCCCAGCAAAGTGCAGTCACTCAATGTACTCTTCGGAGAAAAACCTCACGAAATGTGGGAAAGAGTTGGATGATGAGGCAAAAACAGCAAGGTTGATCAAAACATCGATGGTCGGCAAGTGTGTGAAGAGGAGGTATCCTTTCAGACATTATACAGAATCCTGGGCCTACACCAGGAACAAGTCGACCATTGAAGCAGGGGCGCAGTTGGTGTCCTGCAGCGGGGACACGAAAAAGCGTGGGTTTTCCTGCCAGGAGCCAGGGACCACAGGTCACTCGGGTGACAAAGGAGGTAGGTGGACCTGGTTCTCATGGGAACATATTAAGGCAAAAACAGCCAAATATTGGAAGCAAATTACTTCAGATTCATTATTCTGAGTATTATTCAAAGGTTTCGAATTGATTCGATCCAAATAGTGATTTGCCATCCAGCATGTCCAGCAGAACACTTCAATTTCGCAAAAAGAAGTGATGGAGGTACAAGCTGAATTTGAAAACTTGTCTATAAACAAGTAATTCAAAGGTTGGTTTATCAAAACCACCAAATTGTGTTTACATTTTCTCGACCTAAAAAGGTGAGGAGTATTTTAGATCTGACAAGTCTTTAAAATTTTGTGAAGTATAGACACTTCAAAATGGAGACTTTGAGACTGCCAAACCTATTTCAAAAGATGTTATATGGCACCTATAGATCTGAAAGATGTATATTACTCAGTGTCTGTTCATTTGTAAGATAAAAATATTTGAAATTTATCTGAATGAAACAATTATGGCAATTCAAAGTTCTGTCTAATGGGTTAACTTCAGTTACTAGAATTTCACTAAATTGGTAAAACCAATTTTGGGGCTAATTAGAGTTCAAGGACAGATGTTGATGGCTTAACTGGATGAAGGTCCCTTGCAGTCAGAAACAGGTGAATTGATCATGGGGAACAAAGACATGGCAGACCAATTGAATAACTACTTTGGTTCTGTCTTCACTAAGGAAAACATAAATAATCTGCGAGATAGAGGAACTGAGTGAAATCCAGGTTAGCTGGGAAGTGGTGTTAGGTAAATTGAATGGATTAAAGGCCGATAAATCCCCAGGGCCAGATAGGCTGCATCCCAGAGTACTTAAGGAAGTAGCAACAGAAATAGTGGATGCATTAGTGATAATTTTTCAAAACTCCTTAGATTCTGGAGTAGTTCCTGAGGATTGGAGGGTAGCTAATGTAACCCCCCTTTTTAAAAAGGGAGGGAGAGAGAAAACGGGGAATTACAGACCAGTTAGTCTAACATCGGTAGTGGGTAAACTGCTAGAGTCAGTTATTAAAGATGGGATAGCAGCACATTTGGAAAGTTGTGAAATCATTGGACAAAGTCAGCATGGATTTACGAAAGGTAAATCATGTCTGACGAATCGTATAGAATTGTTCGAGGATGTAACTAGTGGAATGGATAAGGGAGAACCAGTGGATGTGTTATATTTGGACATTCAGAAGGCTTTTGACAAGGTCCCACATAAATCCCCAGGGCCAGATAGGCTGCATCCCAGAGTACTTAAGGAAGTAGCAACAGAAATAGTGGATGCATTAGTGATAATTTTTCAAAACTCCTTAGATTCTGGAGTAGTTCCTGAGGATTGGAGGGTAGCTAATGTAACCCCCCTTTTTAAAAAGGGAGGGAGAGAGAAAACGGGGAATTACAGACCAGTTAGTCTAACATCGGTAGTGGGTAAACTGCTAGAGTCAGTTATTAAAGATGGGATAGCAGCACATTTGGAAAGTTGTGAAATCATTGGACAAAGTCAGCATGGATTTACGAAAGGTAAATCATGTCTGACGAATCGTATAGAATTGTTCGAGGATGTAACTAGTGGAATGGATAAGGGAGAACCAGTGGATGTGTTATATTTGGACTTTCAGAAGGCTTTTGACAAGGTCCCACATAAGAAATTAGTATACAAACTTAAAGCACATGGTATTGGGGGTTCAGTATTGATGTGGATAGAGAACTGGCTGGCAAACAGGAAGCAAAGAGTAAGAGTAAACAGATCATTTTCAGAATGGCAGGCAGTGACTAGTGGGGTACTGCAAGGCTCAGTGCTGGGAACCCAGCTATTTCCAATATATATTAATGATTTGGACGAGGGAATTGAATGCAACATCTCCAAGTTTGCGGATGACACGAAGCTGGGGGGCAGTGTTAGCTGTGAGGAGGATGCTAGGAGGCTGCAAGGTGACTTGGATAGGCTGGGTGAGTGGGCAAATGCATGGCAGATGCAGTATAATGTGGATAAATGTGAGGTTATCCACTTTGGTGGCAAAAACAGGAAAGTAGACTATTATCTAAATGGTGGCCGATTAGAAAAAGGGGAGATGCAACGAGACCTGGATGTCATGGTACACCAGTCATTGAAAGAAGGCATGCAGGTGCAGCAGGCAGTGAAGAAAGCAAATGGTATGTTAGCATTCATAGCAAAAGGATTTGAGTATAGGAGCAGGGAGGTTCTACTGCAGTTGTACAGGGTCTTGGTGAGACCACACCTGGAGTATTGCGTACAGTTTTGGTCTCCAAATCTGAGGAAAGACATTCTTGCCATAGAGGGCGTACAGAGAAGGTTCACCAGATTGATTCCTGGGATGTCAGGACTTTCATATGAAGAAAGACTGGATAGACTCGGCTTGTACTCGCTAGAATTTAGAAGATTGAGGGGGGATCTTATAGAAACTTACAAAATTCTTAAGGGATTGGACAGGCTAGATGCAGGAAGATTGTTCCCGATGTTGGGGAAGTCCAGGACAAGGGGTCACAGTTGAAGGACTAAGGGGAAATCCTTTAGGACCGAGATGAGAAAAAACATTTTTCATACAGAGAGTGGTGAATCTCTGGAACTCTCTGCCACAGAAGGTAGTTGAGGCCAGTTCATTGGCTATATTTAAGAGGGAGTTAGATGTGGCCCTTGTGGCTAAAGGGATCAGGGGGTATGGAGAGAAGGCAGGTACAGGATACTGAGTTGGATGATCAACCATGATCATATTGAATGGCGGTGCAGGCTCGAAGGGCCGAATGGCCTACTCCTGCACCTCTTTTCTATGTTTCTATGTTTCTATGTTTCTATGTCCTAGTTAGGATGAACAAGAGAATTAGTGAGTTATCTCTCTCAATTGTTCAATCCACTTTTGAAAGTTTTGGGTTTAATTCATCCAGGTTAACGCCACTTACAACAATTGATTATTTTAATTTCACAATTGATTCAATTGACATGGTAGTAATTTTACCCAGGGTAAAGGGTAGAGCTGATTGATGGTTGCATTAAGCTGTTGAAAAAGCAACAATCTTCAATTAAGACAGGTGGCCAGCTTGCTAGGAAAATTTGTGTTATATCCAGCAATACAATATGGGCCATTGTACTACCAGCAACTACAGACGGCAAAAAAAGGCACTAAGATGCATGGTGGCCATTTTTGATAGGCCATGCAGTTAAACAACAAATGCTGCTTCTGATTTGCAGTGGTGGATTTAACATGTTTCCAGTAGTTCGAGCAAGATACTGATTGAACAGCCTTCCATGGTCTTACAGACTGATGTCAGTGCACTAGGATTGGTGCCACTGAAATGGTATCCATCTGTGGTCAGATGGAATATGGAAGAGGCATTATTTTTTTGCAGACATGCAGAATCAACGTTTTACAGCTGTTGGAAGCCTTATGAGCTCCAAGCTTGTTGTTAATACAACTAATCTGCATGTTCAGCTTCAAATTAACAATACTACAGCAATGGCATGTATTAATTGTATGGGTGGAATTAAGTTGGTGTCATGTGGCAAATTGGCTAATCAAATCTGGACTTGGTGTGTTGACAAATATTTGGTTTCAGCTATTTATCTACCAGGTAGATTCAATATAGTAGCAGACACCAGGTTACGGGAATTTCCATGATAACAAAGAATGGATGTTGAATCTTAAGATTTTAATGATATAGTAGTCAGATTTGGGAAGCCAGATATGACTTGTTTTCATCCAGACTCAATCACCAGTTACAGAGATATGTGTTATGGGAACTACATCGGGAGACAGTAGCGATTGATGCTTTCTCGCTACATTAGGGTGGTATGTTTTTATATGCATTTTCCATCATTCTGTCTCATATACCGGTGTCTGCTTAAAATGAAGCTGGATGCTGCCTCTAGGGTACTGGTGGTACCGGACTGGTCTACACAGCCATGGTTCCCTTTGATATTGGAATTAATGACACAGATTCTGATAAAGGTTCCCAAAAGAAGGGATTTACTGGTGTATCCGATAATTGGACAGTAACATCCGTTATATGCCTGTATGGATCTGTTAATTTGCAGGTTTTAAAAAGAGGATTGTCTGGGCATACTGTGGACATGCTTACAGCAGTCTGGTGGAAGAGCACTCAAAAGCAGTACATTTGCAAATCTGAGATTGTGACTCTGTAAATGCTGCTTTCCCATTATGTAAAGAATGGGAACATTTTCTGTGTACAAAAGAATATTGAATGTTGTACGGCACATGTCTCAAATGTCTTAGGTTTTCTCAACACTCTATTATGAGGGGTTGAGTTATAGTGCGATTTATTCAGCCAGAAGTACATTGTCCTCGTTTTTTATTGATGGGGTCGGAAAGACATCCTGTTGAGTCTCGTTCTTTCGTTTCCAGATTAATGAAAGGAATTTTAATTCCAGACCTTCTAAACCTAGGTATGGCAATCTGGAATATAGAGTGGTTTTAAGCTACTTCATCAATGGACTCTTGGTACGATTCTGATTTTGGCCAAGTTCAGCGTGAAGGTAGTCATGCTTATGGCACTTGTAACAAGCACAGAGTGTGCAGACATTACAAAAGTTACAGACACACAGGATGGATGTACCTCAGGATAATGTTATGTTTTACATTTATGACCTACTCAAATGAAGTAGGGTCAGGTGTGACAGGATTCAAGAGTGTTTTATTAGCATATTCCATGGATCCATGTCTATGTGTTAAGACATATTTGTTGCAATACATTGAGGCTACAAAGGTCTTATGAAATATGAAAACAAGATTGTTTATCATTCACGAAAACCATACAAGATAGTGTCAGTTCAGACTATTTCAAGATGGTTAAAACAAGTCTTGGTTGCTGCAGGTGTGAACAGTGATGTTTTTACATCCCATTTGATTTAGCAGCAACATCGGCAGCCAGGGCGAAGGACGTCCCGTCGACCATATTCTTGCAGCCGCCGGGTGATCGAATAAGTTGGTGTTTCAACACTTTTACCATCGGCGTATTGCCAATACGGGGCTGTTTGCAGATACTATATTAAGTTCTGCTTAAATTCGCCTGGGTTAAAGGGGATACTGTTAATTCTATTATTCAAATAAATGAATTACTGCATTTTTTCATGCAAATGTAATTAATGCATTATTGATTATTTCTCATTCCGAGTCAATCAATGCAGTGAGAAGCCGGGATTTGAATCTGCGGCATGAAATCACAAAGCTTTAAAGTCTTCACGTAGTCACTCACGTGACTCCGAAGTAAAATAGTAAGATTAAACGAGAACTTACCAGTTTGAAGTTTGATCTTTATTTTATGAGGAGTTACGTTGGTGATTATGTGCCCACCACGCCCAACCCTCTTTCATAAAGGTCAGCTGGAAGTTCTAAAATTTACTCGTTTTTGCTATGTTACTATGTTACTTCATTATTGGTGTTTTGTGATTTCACACCGCTGCTTTGAAGATTGATGCGCATGCGCCCTGACGGGTCTTCTTCACGTAATCACCAACGTAACTCCTCATAAAATAAAGATCAAACTTCAAACTGGTAAGTTCTCGTTTAATCTTACTATTCCTTATTCAATAACTGTCAGAGAGTGGCTATTGCCAAACCAGGAAGCTGCAAATTTTAGGAGCAACTTTGATTAGACAATTAACTACTACAAGCAGATGCAGTATATTGTAGAAACATGTGAGGTAATCCACTTTGGGGGCAAGAAGGCAGATTATTATCTCAATGGTGTCAGATTAGGAAATAGGGAAGTGAAACGATACTTGGGTATCCTTGCACACCAGTCACGGAAATTAAACATGCAGGTAAAGCAGGCAGTGAAGAAAGCTAATGGCATGTTGGCCTTCATAACAAGAGGATTTGAGTATATGAGTAAAGAGGTCCTTCTGCAGTTGTGCAGGGCCCTGGTGAGACCACATCTGGAGTATTGTGTGCAGTTTTGGTCTCCTAAATTGAGGAAGGACATCCTTGCTATTGAGGGAGTGCAGCATAGGTTCTCGAGGTTAATCCCCGGGATGGCGGGACTGTCATATGAGGAAAGATGGGAAAGACTGGGCTTGTATTCACTGGAATTTAGAAGGATGAGGGGCTATCTTATCGAAACATATAAAATCATAAAAGGACTGGACAAGCTAGATGCAGGAAAAGTATTCCCAATGTTTGGGCAGTCCAGAAGCAGGGCTACAGTCTAAGAATAAAGGGGAGGCCATTCAAATGACAAAGGACAAAGGACATTTATTGTCATGTACACCAATTGGTGCAGTGAAATTTGAGTTGTCATTTGCAGCACACCAATAAAAATAAAACACAACTAAAGAATTTAACATTGAACATAAAAACATCCCCCAACAATGGTTCCCACTGAGGGAAGGCAACAAAGTCCAGTCCTCTTCCTCTTGTTCACCCATGCTCGGGCCTATTGAGGCCTCCGCAGTCACCGCGACGGCGGCCCGATGTTACAGGCCCTCTAGCCAGATGATGGAGCTCTGGCCCCGGGAGAACACTCTCAGCGGCTTAGAGTGTCTGGAACGGCCGCTTCCTCCCCGGAGACCGCGGCTCCTGAAGTCCACAGGCCGCGCTGGTCTGAGCTCCAACACTGCCGATCTCGGCGAAAGATCCCAGGTGTTCAAACCCAGCGCCGCCCCGCAGCTGGATGCTCTGCAACTCCAGCTCCGCGATGTTGGAGTCGGCGGTCTCAGCACTTCGGAGCTTACCGCAGGGCGACCTGGGTAAGGCATCGCCCGCTCCGCGATGGTGCTTCAGCGCTGTGCCGCCGCCGAAGCTGAGGTTCCGGCCGGTCCCAGCAGGAAACGCCCCTCCAGTCCCGTTGGTAGGCCGCGAGGAGAGGGCGAAGATGCGGCTCGGAGGAAAGCCGCATCTCCGACCAGGTAGGGACTGAGAAATACAGTTCCCCCCTCCCCCCCCCCCTCACCCCCTACATAAAAAGAGCAGACATACAAAACAAAAACTTTCAACAAACTAAAAAAAAAAAGAGTGTGCAAGGACAAACAGCTGCAGGCAGGGCAGCCATACTCGACGGCGCCCCCACTCGGGCACCCCCACTCGGGCGCCCCCACTTGGGCGCCCCCACTCATTTAAAACTGAGATGAGAAAAAACGTTTTCACCCAGAGAGTTGTGAATTTGTGGAATTCTCTGCCATGGAAGGCAGTGGAGGCCAGTTCACTGGATGAATTTAAAAGCAAGTTAGATAGAGCTCTTGGGACTAGCGGAATCAAGGGGCATGGTAAGAAGGCCGGCACGGGTTACTGACTGTGGATGATCAGCCATGATGACAATGAATGACGGTGCTGACTCAAAGAGCCGAATGGTCTCCTCCTGCACCTATTTTCTATGTTTCTAAGCTCAGCATTAAGATTAGACACAGGATTGAAGTATATTATCTCAATTGGCTTTCTTGTTTTTGCCTGGTTGTCTTGGTCATGTGATTATAAGATGAGAGAAAAACGTGAGAGAAAAAAACGGGCATGTGGCCAGACAATCTGATTTAGATTGCTACACAGAGAGGCTGGGCAGAATTGGACTGCTTTCTCTAGAATGCCGGAGGTTGAAAGGGGACCTGAGAGAAATATATAAAATGAGGAGAGGTGTGGATAGGATATATGGTCAGAACCTTTTACCCAGGGTAGATATATCAGAGACTAGAAGACATATCCTTATGGTGAAAGGGGCAAATTTGGAGGAGATGGGTACATTTTTTACACAAAGGGTAGTGAGTGTCTTGGGGGTGCGCTCTACCAAGGATGGTGATGGGGGCAGATCCACTAGCGCTGTTTAAGAGGGTTTTGGATAGGCACATGGATATGCAGGTATTGGAGGGATATGGATCATGTGCAGGCAGATTTAGTAAAAAGTTTGGTTTAGAGATAGTGTGAAAACAGGCCCTTCTGCCCACCGAGTCTGCACTCACCTAGCGATCCCCACACATTAACACAAGCCTACACACACTAGGAACAATTTATACTTATACCAAGTATACTTACCCAAGTCAATTAACCTACATCTTTGGAGTGTGGGAGGAAACCGTATATCTCAGAGAAAACCCACGCGGTCACGGGGAGAACGTACAAACTTCATACAGAGAGCACCCGTAGTCGGGATCGAACCTGGGTCTCCAGCGCTGCAAGTGCTGTTATGCCCCTGTCCCACTTAGGAAACCTGAACGGAAACCTCTGGAGACTTTGCGCCCCACCCAAGGTTTCCATGAGGTTCCCGGAGGTTTTTGTCAGTCTCCCTAATGGTCGAAAGTGGTTTCTGCTTCTTCTATGTTCCGACGATTATTTCAAAAAATTCAAAACCGGCCTCGACTAAAAATAGGTTGCCGTTTTAAAAATCGGTAATTTTTTAGTCGAAACCGTTGCGATGCTAGTTGAAGGTGGTTACCGGAGGTTGCAGGTAGTGGAAGGTATGACCTCCCTGGTGGAATAAAACTGGGTGAAAAAAAGGTTAATATTAACATAAGCATGTGACCTCTGTCACTCCTGGGTGTGCTCAATCATAATTGCAGAGTTCTTTTAGCAGAGAAAAGTTTTATTTTCTTACAATAAAAGCCTCCGAGGTTTAAAAAAAAAAATCCATCTGAACCATGAGAGCAGGGAAGGAACAAGTTAGGTGGATGTTACTAAAAGTACATCTACTTCTTGAAAGGCTGCTGAAGCAAAAGGGCTGCTGCTGACAGCAGTAGATGAAGAGGGGGGTGGAGAGAAAGGGGGGGGAGTGAAAGAGGGGGGGGAGGAGAGAAAGAGGGGGGGGAGGAGAGAAAGAGGGGGAGGAGGAGAGAAAGAGAGGGAGGAGGAGAGAAAGAGGGGGGGAGGGGGGAGATAAAGAGGGGGGGAGAGGAGATAAAGAGGGGGGGAGAGGAGATAAAGAGGGGGGGAGAGGAGATAAAGAGGGGGGAGAGGAGATAAAGAGGGGGGGAGAGGAGATAAATGGGACGGGGAGGAGATAAAGAGAGAGAGGGGGTGGAGAGAGAGAGAGGGGGTGGAGAGAGAGAGAGAGAGAGGGGGGTAGAGAGAGCAGCGGGGAGCGCGTCAACCAGTGTTCAGCGGCTTCAATCCAGAGCCCGGGGGGGTAGTGGGTTCGGAGGGTGACGTAACTCGCAGCGCGTGGAATACAGCGTGAGCATAGCCATTGTGACGTGCCCATCTCATTTATTTTCAAAGATTTGTGAACATATTCATAAATAACTCAAGAAATAAAGCTAGACATTTTCAGTTAAGCCGTTTTGACTTCACCAGATAAATCTCTGCAGGGATATGTAAAAATGTTATTGTCAAGGCGTCGTTTTTTCGACCAGTATGATCACACGATCACACACACACGATCACACACACACACACGATCACACACACACGATCACACACACACGATCACACACACACACACACACGATCACACACACACACACGATCACACACACACACACGATCACACACACACGATCACACACACAAACACACGATCACACACACACGATCACACACACACGATCACACACACACGATCACACACACACGATCACACACACACGATCACACACACACACGATCACACACACACACGATCACACACACACACGATCACACACACACACGATCACACACACACACGATCACACACACACGATCACACACACACACACGATCACACACACACACACGATCACACACACACGATCACACACACACACACGATCACACACACACACACGATCACACACACACGATCACACACACACGATCACACACACACACACGATCACACACACACACGATCACACACACACACACGATCACACACACACGATCACACACACACGATCACACACACACACGATCACACACACACGATCACACACACACGATCACACACACACGATCACACACACACACGATCACACACACACGATCACACACACACGATCACACACACACACGATCACACACACGATCACACACACACACGATCACACACACACACGATCACACACACACACGATCACACACACACACACGATCACACACACACACACGATCACACACACACACACGATCACACACACACACACGATCACACACACACACACGATCACACACACACACACGATCACACACACACACGATCACACACACACACACGATCACACACACACACACGATCACACACACACACGATCACACACACACGATCACACACACACACACACGATCACACACACACACGATCATACACACACGATCACACACACACGATCACACACACACACGATCACACACACACGATCACACACACACGATCATACACACACACACGATTACACACACACGATCACACACACACACGATCATACACACACACACGATTACACACACACGATCACACACACACACGATCACACACACACACGATCACACACACACACGATCACACACACACGATCACACACACACGATCACACACACACGATCACACACACACACGATCACACACACACACGATTACACACACACGATTACACACACACGATTACACACACACGATTACACACACACGATCACACACACACACACGATCACACACACACGATCACACACACACACGATCACACACACACACGATCACACACACACGATCACACACACACACGATCACACACACACGATCACACACACACACGATCACACACACACACACGATTCACACACACACGATCATCACACACACACGATCAATCACACACACACGATCACACACACACGATCACACACACACACGATCACACACACACGATCACACACACACGATCACACACACACGATCACACACACACGATCACACACACACACGATCACACACACACACGATCACACACACACACACGATCACACACACGATCACACACACACGATCACACACACACACACGATCACACACACACACACACACGATCACACACACACACGATCACACACACACACACACGATCACACACACACACTACATCACACACACACACACGATCACACACACACACGATCACACACACACACGATCACACACACACACGATCACACACACACACACGATCACACACACACACACACACACGATCACACACACACGATCACACACACTCACGATCACACACACTCACACACACACACGCACTCACACACACACGCACTCACACCCACACCCACTCCCACACCACACCACACCACACCACACCACACCACCCCCCCACTCCCCCCCCCCCCACCCCCCCACTCCCACCACCCAAGTTCAGAGTTTTATAAGTATGGAGTTGAAGGTTTGTGTGGGTTTATTTACTTTTTCAAAGGAAACATTTTCGGGGCTGTTTCATATGATCTCTTGGTGTAGCTATATAACAATTCATGCATATTAACTGAGACAGCTCTGACTATTTGAGTATATGATCAATTGCATGTGGGTAGGTGCAGGCTCAGTCTGTTGAAGTATCAAGATCGTGTACATTATTAAATAAATCCAAAAGAGTTGCCCACTCACTGTGTTGGAACCTCACCAATATCCCTTTCTGCTGCAGCACATAATCACTACTCCGCCTCCTAAGAGACATAGGGTTGCAATATTGATAAAAGCAGCCCTTCGTCCCAGCATTTCCATGCCACTCCTTGTACCTATCTACACCATGTGAGGTCTATAGCCTTTAGTTAAGTTAAGTTAGTTATTGTCACGTGTATCCTGGTACAGTAAAAAACATTTTGTTGTGTGCTGTCCAGTCAGCAAAAAGACTATACATGATTACAATCAAGCCATCCACGGTGTACCAATACGGATTAAAGGATGCGATGCTTCTTGAATATTGTAGGGGCATACAGTATGCCCCTTGGCCAACAACAAATGGTCTTAATTCCCAGACAAGTGCAAATATAGGCCTTATATTCACAAAGTAGTACCAAGGGAAATAGAATGGGAATCTGGGATTACTTTGTCCCTTATATTCATGTGGAGCAGACATGTCTTCCAGCTGGTGCATCGAGTGAAAAATTAAGGTTGATGGCAGCGAGGCACTTGCAGAGGACTTTTCTCAATATTTTCAATTGGGGTTAGGGGATCGAAGGATAATTAAAGCCTATGTCTCTCCGCCTCCCTTCAAAATCATCATTGGAACTGAAATCATAAAACAATTAGATTCCTTTGATTGTTGGGCAATATATCTGACTGGTGGAGAATCAATAACTGCAACCTGCGTGTTCACTGTTGAAAACTGCAACTGGAGAGCAGATCAATTGCTCAGTGATTAGTTAATCTCCACGGGAGGGACTATTTAGCTTTTAAAAAGACTCCGCTTGCCTTAGAAATGCTGGACGCCCAGTTTATAGCAACATTTAATAGCGCTGTATTGATGATGAATGAAATAGTGGCAAATTAATTCACTTCACTGACTCTCTGATGCTGGGCCCTTTTAAATCGATGCTTCCTGAATATTGCAAAACTACTGCTGAGAAATAAATATAGGTATAGAAAGAAGCTGTGTCCTGGCAAATGTGACTGTAACATTTCCATCTCAGCCATCTGAGCTAAACAACAGATGTGCTTGAACAGTCAATTTCATCTCATATGCCAATTATGCAATTGTTAATTTTAATTAAAATTCTGAGTCTGAAGAAGGGTTTCAGCCCAAAACGTTGCCTATTTCCTTCACTCCATAGATGCTGCCACACCCGCTGTGTTTCTCGAGCACTTTTGTCTACCGTTAATTTTAATTAGTTTTCTTCCAAGAAAAAGGGTTTAAATACGGTTTCAATATTTAATCCTCAGCAATGTAATAATAGGAGAGTTGTGTGGGATCTTGCTGTGTTTAAATTGGCTGGCGTGTTCCCTGCAGCATTACAACTGTGACATTTGGACAAAAGGTATTTGGGCGTACATCGATAACATGGTTTAGAGGGGTATGGGCCAAAGTAAGGTAAATGAGACTAGCTTAGATGGGGTGTCTTGATCGGCATGGACGAGTTGAGCTGAAAGGCATATTTCCATATTGTATAAGTCTATCACTACATTAAAACAATGCTTCGTTCATTGTAAATCATTAGGGAATACGCTGATTTCATGAATGGAACTCTCCTAACCAAGCCAATGTATAATTTTAAAAGATAAGCTATCAGGAGTATCATTGTTGGCAGCAAAAGTAATTCCCGCTGAACTCATCAGTGTGGGATATTTATTCATTAGTCTGAAGATGATCCTAACCCAAAACATTAACTGTCTATTCCCTCCACTAATACTGCCTGACCGGCTGAGTTCCTAAGCTCTTTGTTTTTTGGTCGACCCCTTAGTCCAACCCAAACTCTCCTGTCAACTCTAATTTCCTGAGGATCCACTGCTCAATAGAAAATGCTAGCTCTGGAAATTCTGTGTGAAATTTAAGATATTGACAATAACCAGACTACATTATCCCTGAAATGATTACTGAAATAAGAACAACAATGTACAGAAAAATCTTTGCTTGCTCACAAGACCAAGGACATTTTTATTTATCAAACCCAACACTTTTATAACTCATTCTCAACCACCTTTTTGCCACTTTGATAACTGTTCTAGTACAGCTTCCTCAATTTGTTCAGAACTTGAAACTTTCATTAACTTTGCTGCCATTTTCACTCCAATCTCACTTTCACATGATCCATCCCTGACTCTTCCTTTTCCTTTATTGACTTCACTCCCTCAGGGGATAGTTTAGTGATCAATATCCATTACTAAACCACAGAGACCCGCAGCTAATTTAACTATTCATTCTTACACCCCCATTTTTTGTACGAACTCCTTCCAATTCTTTGTGGTTTCTCGTCTCTGAAGTATTTCTGCTGCTTTGTATTTCCACATCAGTGCTTCAGAGATCAAAGAGTCACAGTGTACTCTTTTTCCCCCTTAATTGCTTCTTCCCCATTACCAAAGTTAGCAAGGCTCTCAGTTATACCTCCTTTAATTCCCTCGCCTCAGTGCTCACTCCATTTCGTTCCATCCCATGAATCCCCACATTCAGCAAATCATCCTTTGTAATTTCTGTCACCTTCAATAAGATTCATTCAGCAGAATATCTTCCCCTTCCTTCCTCTTTAGTACTTGAAAAGGATTACTCTCTTGGTTGGATTACTCTCTCACCAACTATATCACTTTCCAAGGCACTTTATCATACGGATATAAGTAATGCAACACCTGCCCTTCTTGCCTTCCCACATCAAGAGAATCAAATTGCTTCTCAAGGAGGTAACAATTATCTTTTAGTTTAGTTTAGTTTTAGATTTAGTTTTAGTTTAGTTTAGTTTAGAGATACAACGCAGAAACAGACCCTTCGGCCAACCGAGTCCGCGCTGACCAGCAATCCCCACACACTAACACCTACAAACCTGTACATCTTTGGAGTGTAGGGGAAACTGGAGAACCCGGAGAAAACCCACGCAGGTAACGGGGAGAACATACAAACTCCATACAAACAAGCATCCGTAGTCAGAATCGAACCCGGATCTCTGGTACTGTAACGCTGCAACTCTGCACTGCAATTCTACCGCTGAGCCACTGTGCGGCCCTAAATTTATTTGGACTTTGTGATATGGTCTCCACTTTACTGCACAAGCCAAACCTGGATTGGATGGTCTCCATAGCCTTTCAGGATAAAGAATTTAACTACTCAACCAGAGGAAGCATTCTGTACGCAGACATATGAGAACGTTAAAGTTTCCTTGACATCTCTCATTCTATGACACTCCAGAAAATGCATTCCCGGTCTAATCAAACCCTCCTTGGTCCTATCATCTCAGTTTATTTAATCTGCATTGCACTTCTGTTATAAAAAGTATGTCCTTAATTGGATGAAGAGAACAAAACTGTGCACAATTTGATCAATTAAATTGAATTTTTTGAAGAGGTAACAAACCATATATTTTTGGAAGTATGGTTTATGAGGTCTGTGGAAGACAGATGTGCAAAGTCAGAGCCTATGGGATCCAGGAGTACTTTTGTGCAATGTTTTATTCCTGGTGATGGGGATTGTTACAGTAGAAATATCCAGAGTCAGTATGGAATAAAGAAACAAGGACCTGCAGATTCTGGTTTACAAAAATAGACACAAAGTGCTATAGTGACTCAGTGGGTCAGGCAACATCTCTGGAGAACATAGATAGGTGATGTTTCAAATATGGACCCTTCTTGAAAAATTAACTCTGTTTCTATCTTTATGGATGCTGCCCAAGTAGTTGAATATTTCCAGCAATTTTTAATTTTGCTATCTGTGCATGTCATGAATAATCTGAAGATTTGTTACCAACAATGGAACTCGCTTTTGGTCAATTCTGCAAACTTTAAGAAATTGAATTGTATTACATTCCCTCACTCCTTCATATTCAGTTTAAAATTGAATAATTGAGAAGTCAGTCAGAATACATGACATAGCTCTCAAACAAGAAGTACTGGAAGGGTATTCAAAACTCAGCATGAAACATTACTTGGCCAATTTCTTGCTGAGGTATAGAACATCCCTGCAAACCACTAGAACTCCTGATGAAGAGAAGATTGGCGAAAGGTTGAAGCTTTTAACAACCAAACTTAGTTCAAAAGCTGAACGTAGGCTCTCGAGTTAAAAATGTCACTATGACACTAATCAGAAAGAATGCAGTTTCATGTTGATTAAATACATTGGTGCTTTTTAGCCCATGTGTTAAGTTAGTCAGATCTCGGATTAGTTTATTGTCATTTGTTTATTCTCAGGGTGCCTTCAAATTCCTCGTTCACTTGAAGCTTACAGAACAAACAGTATACATGCAGCAATAACAAACAGAACAGCAAATGTAAAAGAAGGTCAAAACAGCAGATCGCACTATAGCTCAAATGCAAATCAAAATAAAAAGTTGACAGAAACTCTAACACATCTGAAATGTCTGCAGTGTGATATGTAATATTCTTTTGTAAACAAAACACCTCCCATTTCCTTATATAAGAAATGTACAGCTTCTGGGTACTATTCCTCCAGGCTGCCACCATAACATCCACAGTACGCTCTGATAATCCTATTCCGAGATATGGCCTTCTTAGAATCTGCAAATCAATAAACCAATACGATTATGTAAAGGATGTGACTCACCAGTTACAGGGTGCACAAGCAGGTTTTCCTGCTGAGGAATAATCATAAGGGGCCTTGTGATCATTTTTAACACCAGAGGGTACCACGGCTGTGTAGGCCAGTCTGGTACCACTAAAACCCCTGAAGCTGAGTTCTGTTTAATTTTCTGTATACACCGATTAATGAGGCAAAATGGAGGAAATGCATAAAGAAACATACTACCCCAATGTAGCGAGAAAGCATCCACCGCTACTGCACCAGGATCAGGTTCCCATGACACATACTTAGGCAATTGGTGGTTAAGTCTTGATGCAAAGAAGTCAATCTCTGGCAACCGAACCGTGCAACAATTTTATTAAATTTTTAATGATCCAACATCCACTCTGTATTGTCATTGAATTTACGTGACCTTGTGTCTGCAACTATGTTGAGTCTACCTGGTAGGTAGATTGCCAAAAGCCAAATGTTTCTGGTAATACACCAGGTCCAGATCACGTTTGCCAATCTATCACAAGATTCTGACTTGATACCACCCATATGATTAACATATGCTACAGCTGTAGTATTGTCAATCTGTACCTGAACATGCAAATTTTCCATATTAGAACAATAAGCTTTAAGCCCATAAAATGTTCCTAAAAGCTCTAGGTAATTGATACCTTGTTCTTGGAGCAAATTCCATCTACCTCCACAGCTGGAAACAGTATTAGTAGCACCCCAACCTAGAGCACTTACATCAGTCTGTAGAATAATGGAAGGTGTTTCAACCAGAATTTGTCTGGAAGCGTTAGAGACACTGTTAATCCACCATTCTATTTCCGTAATAGCCGCAATGGGCAATTGCATGGGCCTATCAAAATGCCCTGCATGTATCCTTAATGCATGTACCTTTGCTCGCTGCAAATGCTGATAATGCAGTGGTCCAAACTGTACAGCTGGAAAAGAAGCAATTAATTTGCCCAGCAAGCTTGCTACCTGCCTAATTGAGGGTTGGTGCTCTGTAATGAGCTTAATACAACCTTCAATTAACTGCAGCCTTTTATCTTTAGGCAAAGTGACTACTATGTGTTCTGAGTTAATGGTAAAACCCAAGTAATCAATTTATGTGCTTGGTAATAGTTTGGATTTATGTGGGTAAATAATGAATCCCAGCCTCTCAAAAATGAGCTTAATTCTTGACACTGATGCTTCTGTTATAGCCCAAGTGTCTCCCACAATCAGAATATCATCCAAATAGGCCATTAGCACATGGCCCTGAGCTCTTAGTAGTGCTAAAATTGGTTTTATTAATTTTGTAAATAGTCTTGGAGCTGAAGTTAAACCATTAGGCAATGCTTTAAACTGCCATAATTGACTCATCCATCTAAATTTTAAGTATCTCCGATCATTACCATGCACAGCCACAGAATAATGTGCATCTTGCAGATCTATGCTAGCCATATAGCATTCTCTTGAAACAAACTGAATGGCATTTGTAAATGTCTCCATTTTAAAATGTTTATACTGTACAAAAGGGTTAAGACTTGTCAGATCTAGAATAATTCTACACCCACCATCCTTTTTTGGTCTAGTAAACATACTTGACACAAATTGATGGTGTTGGTTAACTGACTTTTCAATTACACCTTTTTTGCACAATATTTCAAGTTCTGCCTTAATCTGCATATTCTCTTCTTTTGAGAAAATCCGTGTCCAGCATGAAATATGCTGAGTAGGAGGATCCAAATGTGGATAGAATTCAATTCTAAATCCCACAATACTGCACAGTATAAACGCATCAGTTGTTATTTGTTGCCATTCTTTTATGAAGAATTGTAATCTTCCTCCAACTTGTGAGTGTGAAACATTTAATATGTCTCTTAACGGACCAGACCCACCTACCTCGGGTTTTGCCGATGGTAAATGTTGTCCCCTACTCTTAGTGGGAATACTGTAACCTCCACGCATCCCAGGAGCAGTGCGCCAATAACGCGTATATGGGAAAGATCGAATTGTTCCTTGTCCAGCCCCAGACATCCATCGGTAGGGATACTGCCCTCGAATTGATCTGCTAAGCACCGGAGGTTTCATCATTCCCACGGTTTTTGCTTCTTCATTCAGGTCTTTTACCCTTTTGGCTAGATTCTCTCCAAAAAGCAGGTTAGGCAATTGAATATTAGATGGTTTACAGAGCCCTGCAAACTTAGGGTGAATATTAGGTCTTATGGCACTTTTATGAATACAGTTTATTTCAAAGTGCACACTACACATGAGTGCTAAGGCATCCTGTTGTGATGCAGACACATGCTCCTCATCCAAACCTCTGGTGAAAGCCATAATGCCTGACCCCAGCAATTTCAACACCCGTTGTAATTTCAATTCTTGTGCTCTGTTTAGAACGGAGACGAGGAAACACTTTTTCTCACAGAGAGTGGTGAGTCTGTGGAATTCTCTGCCTCAGAGGGCAGTGGAGGCAGGTTCTCTGGATGTTTTCAAGAGAGAGCTAGATAGGGCTCTTAAAAAAAGCAGAGTCAGGGGATATGGGGAGAAGGCAGGAACGAGGTACTGATTGGGGATGATCAGCCATGATCACATTGAATGGCGGTGCTGGCTCAAAGGGCCGAGTGGCCTACTCCTGCACCTATTGTCTATTGTATTGAGTAGAACAAGAGAATATTAAAATACAGTAATGGAATAATTTAATAAGGTAAAGTTAAGGGCAAGAGTACATGGTAGCACTTCTGGGAAGGGTGTGTGAAAGAGATGATTACATCACAAGGCTTATCGCAGTGAGGAAGAAGTTGTTCTTAATTTCAGGCATCTGAACTTACAGACTCATGCCTTTTCTCCCAGAAGGTAAAAGATAGTAAAGGAAATGGCCAGGGTTGCAGGTATCCATCCTGCTCACATGAGCAGTGCAGCAACCACAGGTTATTTGGTTTTAACTGTTGACAAAACCTGAAGCATTCATACTGGTCCAAAAATGCTTGCTAGAAATGATCCAAATTTGGATGGTGAGCCTTTCAATCAAGAAGTTGTAATAGAGTTGAATAAAATGCAGAGTTTGGAGAATGAATATTTGATCCAATCAAGTCTGACACAAAAACTAAAAGTATTTTTAATTGAAATCCAGAAACAACCAAACAAAAGGGCAATTCAACATTAAAGTATGCTAACAGATCAATAAGGCTTTGATTTTATATATATAGTTGGACAAAAACTGAAAACTGCAGATGCTGGAAACATGAAATAAAACACAACATGGAAAAGCCCAGCAGGTCAGATTGCTCTGCAAATGCTCACATGACTGCCCTGCTCCATCAAAATGGTATGAACACACACATCGATACAGGGATAAGATTGTGCCAATGCTTCAAGATACTACACTGGTCCTTGAGTAGGGTAGATTTGTCTATCCTATTTTGCATTTTAAACAGCGGAATACAAAAAATATATCAATATACACGTTCAATAAACAGTGACGATACATTCTGATGAAGCCAATGTGAGACTGGAGGTGCCCAATGGAATGGATGGATGGGTAGGTAGTTATGAGAAAGTGCATGTTTCACCTAAAATTTATGCTTGCTTTCTGAATGCTCCCTATGCATAGACACAGTTCTCATTACCATCCCAAATTTCCCTCCTCCATCTTGAGCAGTCATGTGCCACAGGGGTTCCCAGGAGTCAGAGAGGATTTTGTATTTCTTCGAGGAGGATTTGAGCATTTCCATGTATCTTTTCCTCTGCTTTCAAAGTAACCACTTCCCTAAGCTGGGGCAAAGATTTAAGCCATGTGAATGAAATGGCTCAACCAAAAGTGTGACTTTAGTGTAATTGGAATTTCAGAGCTGAGAATGTTGGCATGGGAGAGGATCTTCTTCCAGTAGATGTAGGGGATTTTGTGGAGAATGCTTTAATGGTATATTTTCAATGCTTTGATGTGCCTGGGGACAGGGGCAAGGAAACAAAAGATTACAACAGTGAGATAAAACAAATGAATGGATGTGGAGAGAAATAGAACAAATTAACGGATAGAGAGAGATAACAAGCTTTTCATCGTAACTCTGTACATGTGACAATAACATATTAAACTAAGCTGAAAACTGAACCAGTGCATCAAGTACCATTGTATCCATAACATCCATCTGAAAACGGAGCTTAATGTCACATCCCCAAAAGAACTGAAATAAAAATGGAAAATGGTGGCTGTGGACTGCAAGGAATTTAGGAAGTCGAAGAAAATAATTCAATGCATACAACTTTTAATGAGTACCCGTCAGTGAGCTGGAAGAAGTTTCTGCCATCTTGGGATCGTCTGACTTGCACAAGGATGATTAATATCTGACGGATGGCAGCTCGTTTATTTCACCACTCCCTCAATACTCCACTATGTTCTTAATGCCTAGCAGTGAATGAACCAAAAAGACCAAAAAGATACTAACAAAACATAATGGACATTGCGGGCGATAGGGGTTAAAACTATTCTTTTAACGACTGAGAAAATTTAATTAATGGCATATTTGCCAGGTTAGTACATTTCTCTTAGTTCAATTTGAGTTTCCATGCTTGGATTGTAATTTTAAATGGAAAACGAATAAAGGTCATTTGTGACTGGGAGCAAAGCAGAGTTATTTATTAACAATACTCAGATAAGATGTTATTCAATTGTTTATTCCATTATTTAAGCCCTATCAGCAATTCTGTGTTTTCCTATTAACAGAATAAATCAAAAGTTTAATAAGGAGTTCTCGTTCAGAATACAAAAATTGAAATTCTATCAGCATTTAAAGTGTACTACATCTTTCCGTTGGATAAGTGTCCTTACGCTTTGGTGAGAGCACGTAGTCTCATCCATCTTTGAGTAAAAGCATTGTAAAGACTGTTTAAGGTACTATTATGTGCAATGAAAGGATATTTCCAATTAGCTAAGCACAAAGCTTTACTAATTTCAAAAAAATTAGAATAAATTATAGCCACGATCTTCCTCTGTCAAAAATGAAGAGGGATTGCACACTGATTTGAAAGCTCCAACGAATATAGAGTTATACACTTAACCTTGGCTGCATCCATTACACACGCAGCATGTTAACATACATCAATGATTGTTTGCAATATAAATTAATGATTCAAATGAAAATATAGCTGGTGTGATAAATAAGTTTGCAGATGAATTGAAATTGGTGGTGCCGTGGATTGTGAGGAGTTTAGGATACAGATCAGTTGAGAAGTTGGGCGGGGAAATGGCAGATGTTGTTTAATCTGACAAGTGTGAGGTGATATATTTTGAGAAGTCAAATATAGGTTGGACATAATACATAACATGGCAGGCTGCTAAGCAATGTTGATGAAAGGAGGGCCTGTGTGTACAAGTTAACAGTTTCCTCAAAGTGGCAACACAAGGGGGTAAGCAGATATACAACATGCTTGCCGGCAGTGGTCTAAGCATTGGGTAAAAAAGATGTGAAGTAATTTTCCAAATTTTTGATTAGGCCACATTTGAAGGGTTGTGTTTAGTTCTGGGCACCACACTATAGGGAAGTTGTGGAGGCTTTGAAATGGATAGAGGAGAAAACAGTGATGGTAGGGTATAAGAAACCAAGAAATGTAGATCCTGTTTTATACAAAAATAGACATAAAATGTTGAAGTAAATCAGTGTCAGGCAGCATCACTGGAGAAAAAAGATGGTAACATTTTGGGTTGGGACCCTTTATCAGACTGGACGTTTTGGGTCAGGACCCTTCTTTAGTCTGAACCAAAATGTCACCCATCATTTTTCTCGAGAGATGCTGCCAGACCCGCTGAATTACTCCAGCACTTTGTGTCTGTCTACGGAAGGGTATTATTCCTGATGGAGGTCTGTGACCAGGGAGATCCACAGGGATCTGTGCTGTGTTTTCTGTTGTATGTGATAGATAGATATATACATATATATGTATTTATATGTTTATTTATAAACCAAGTGATAATATTGATGGATTGATTATTAACTTTGAAGACAACACCAAAATTGATGAAGTTGCAGACAGTGATGAAGGCTGTGAAAGCATAAAGTGGGATTTAGAACAATTACAGATATTAATGGAAAAATGGCAGATGGAATTTAATCCTCACGTGTGAGGTGCTGCACTTTGGGAGGTTGAATGTCAGGGGAAAGCATACATAGATACATAGATACATAGAAAATCGGTGCAGGAGTAGGCCATTCGGCCCTTCGAGCCTGCACCGCCATTCAATATGATCATGGCTGATCATCCAACCCAGTATCCCGTACCTGCCTTCTCTCCATACCCCCTGATCCCTTTAGCCACAAGGGCCACATCTAACTCCCTCTTAAGTATAGCCAATGAACTGGCCTCAACTACCCTCTGTGGCAGAGAGTTCCAGAGATTCACCACTCTCTGTGTGAAAAAGTTTTTTCTCATCTCGGTCTTAAAGGATTTCCCCCTTATCCTTAAGCTGTGACCCCTTGTCCTGGACTTCCCCAACATCGGGAACAATCTTCCTGCATCTAGCCTGTCCAATCCCATAAGAATTTTGTACGTTTCTATAAGATTCCCTCTGAATCTCCTAAATTCTAGCGAGTATAAGCCAAGTCTATCCAGTCTTTCTTCATATGAAAGTCCTGACATCCCAGGAATCAGTCTGGTGAACCTTCTCTGCACTCCCTCTATGGCAATAATTTCCTTCCTCAGATTTGGAGACCAAAACTGTACGCAATACTCCAGGTGTGGTCTCACCAAGACCCTGTACAACTGCAGTAGAACCTCCCTGCTCCTATACTCAAATCCTTTTGCTATGAAAGCTAACATACCATTCACTTTCTTCACTGCCTGCTGCACCTGCATGCCTACTTTCAATGACTGGTGTGCCATGACACCCAGGTCTCGCTGCATCTCCCCTTTTCCTAATCGGCCACCATTTAGATAATAGTCTGCTTTCCTGTTTTTGCCACCAAAGTGGATAACCTCACATGTATCCACATTATACTGCATCTGCCAAACATTTGCCCACTCACCCAGCCTATCCAAGTCACCTTGCAGTCTCCTAGCATCCTCCTCACATCTAACACTGCCCCCCAGCTTAGTGTCATCCGCAAACTTGGAGATGTTGCCTTCAATTCCCTCATCCAGTTCATTAATATAAATTGTAAATAGCTGGGGTCCCAGCACTGAGCCTTGTGGTACCCCACTAGTCACTACCTGCCATTGTGAAAAGGACCCGTTCACTCCTACTCTTTGCTTCCTGTTTGCCAGCCAGTTCTCTATCCACATCAATACTGAACCCCCAATACCGTGTGCTTTAAGTTTGTATACTAATCTCTTATGTGGGACCTTGTCGAAAGCCTTCTGAAAGTCCAGATACAACACATCCACTGGTTCTCCCCTATCCACTCTACTAGTTACATCCTCGAAAAATTCTATAAGATTCGTCAGACATGATTTACCTTTCGTAAATCCATGCTGACTTTGTCCAATGATTTCACCACTTTCCAAATGTGCTGCTATCCCATCTTTAATAACTGACTCTAGCAGTTTCCCCACTACCGATGTTAGACTAACTGGTCTGTATTTCCCCGTTTTCTCTCTCCCTCCCTTCTTAAAAAGTGGGGTTACGTTTGCTACCCTCCAATCCTCAGGAACTACTCCAGAATCTAAAGAGTTTTGAAAAATTATCACTAATGCATCCACTATTTCTGGAGCTACTTCCTTAAGTACTCTGGGATGCAGCCTATCTGGCCCTGGTGATTTATCGGCCTTTAATCCATTCAATTTACCCAACACCACTTCCCGACTAACCTGGATTTCACTCAGTTCCTCCATCTCCTTTGACCCGCGGTCCCCTGCTATTTCCGGCAGATTATTTATATCTTCCTTAGTGAAGACGGAACCAAAGTAGTTATTCAATTGCTCTGACATATCCTTGTTCCCCATGATCAATTCACCTGTTTCTGACTGCAAGGGACCTACATTTGTTTTAACTAATCTCTTTCTCTTCACATATCTATAAAAACGTTTGCAGTCAGTTTTTATGTTCCCTGCCAGTTTTCTTTCATAATCTATTTTCCCTTTCCTAATTAAGCCCTTTGTCCTCCTCTGCTGGTCTCTGAATTTCTCCCAGTCCTCTGGTATGCTGCTTTTTTTGGCTAATTTGTACGCATCATCTTTTGCTTTGATACTATCCCTGATTTCCCTTGTTATCCACGGATGCACTACCTTCCCTGATTTATTCTTTTGCCAAACTGGGATGAACAATGTTTGTAGTTCATCCATGCAGTCTTTAAATGCCTTCCATTGCATATCCACCGTCTACCCTTTTAGAACTAATTGCCAGTCAATCTTGGCCAATTCACGTCTCATACCCTCAAAGTTACCTTTCTTTAAGTTCAGAACCGTTGTTTCTGAATTAACAATGTCACTCTCCATCCTAATGAAGAACTCAACCATATTATGGTCACTCTTGCCCAAGGGGGCACGCACAACAAGACTGCTAACTAACCCTTCCTCATTACTCAATACCCAGTCTAGAATAGCCTGCTCTCTCGTTGGTTCCTCTACATGTTGGTTTAGATAACTATCCCGCATACATTCCAAGAAATCCTCTTCCTCAGCACCCCTGCCAATTTGATTCACCCAATCTATATGTAGATTGAAGTCACCCATTATAACTGTTTTGCCTTTGTTGCACGCATTTCTAATTTCCTGTTTGATGCCATCCCCAACTTCACTACTACTGCTAGGTGGCCTGTACACAACACCCACCAGCGTTTTCTGCCCCTTAGTCTTTCGCAGCTCTACCCATACCGATTCCACATCCTCCAAGCTAATGTCCTTCCTTTCCACTGCGTTAATCTCCTCTCTAACCAGCAACGCTACCCCACCTCCTTTTCCTTTCTCTCTATCCCTCCTGAATATTGAATATCCCTGGATGTTCAGCTCCCAGCCTTGGTCACCCTGGAGCCATGTCTCCGTGATCCCGACTATATCATAATCATTAATAGCTATCTGCACGTTCAACTCATCCACCTTATTACGAATGCTCCTTGCATTGAGACACAAAGCCTTCAGGCTTGTTTTTACAACGCTGTTACCCCTTATACAATTATTTTGAAAAGTGGCCCTTTTTGATTTTTGCCCTGGATTTGTCTGCCTGCCACCTTTACTTTTCACCTTGCTACCTATTGCTTCCGCCTGCATTTTACACCCCTCTGTTTCTCTGCTCACCCATTTAAGAACCCCACCACCTCTTATTCTCTGTTTATTATTGTTTTCTTCTTTCCTCCCTTTAAGACCCTTTACAGCACTGATGTACCGAGGCAACTTAGGGTCCGAGTCCATCGTTCCCTGAACATGGCAACAAAAGGAGATAGAGTGGTAAAGAAGGCATACGGCATGTTCACCTTCATCAGTGAAGACAATAGACAATAGACAATAGATGCAGGAGTAGGCCACCGTCATTCACTGTGATCATGGCTGAGTATAAGCCATATTGTAGGTTGATAAAACTTAGGTTAGGCCGCATTTGGATATTGTATGCAAATCTAGTCACTCTCATTACAGGAAGAACGTGGTGAATACTTTGGAGAGGGTGCAGAAGATGCTGACCAGAATGGTGCCTGGATTAGAGGATATTAACTGCAAGGAGTGGCTAGACAAACTAAGATTGTGTTTTTCTGGGCCATTGGAGATTGAGGAGAAGCCTATAGAAGTATATAAATTATCAGAGGCATAGAAAGGGTAGATAGTCAAAACCTCTTTCTCAGAGTGGAAAGATCAAAGACTAGAAAGCATAGCTTCAATGTCAGAGAGGAAAAGTTTAAAGGAGTTGTGTAGGATAGTTTTTTTTACACATAGGGGTGATTCTTCAGTAAGTGTCTATTTTTAAATTTCTGGAAACCCGAAAATAAATCTTAAGTTTTTGCAACTTTGAATGTTGTTTCACATAGATGAACATCTCTACTATGGGAAAAATATGCTTGACGCAATCATTTAGAGAATTTAATTTATTTTTTTCCTCTTCTTTTTCCAGGTTGCCCATTGCATTCAGTCATATCCATCATATTTTTATGATGAACAACACTGCAAAATATAACTGATTTAAGAATATAAAATCAAATTTTTGTCGCAGTCTTTCAAATTATAGAGTATCTTCCTCAAATAAACCACCAAAAAAAAAACCTTTTCAGTCTAACGCATTGATTTTAATCCTTCGGAACAGTTTACTGCTGAAAAAAGTGGTGATTTTCAGCAAGAATGGTAACCTTCACATAACTTTTCACCAACTTCCTCTGAAACAATATTAATTTCAGATGAACAGGCAGAAGCACACTGCTCATTTATCAATTACAATTGATAATTATGGTCATAGTTGTATTAAATATAGAAACATAGAAATTAGGTGCAGGAGTAGGCCATTCGGCCCTTCGAGCCTGCACCGCCATTCAATATGATCATGGCTGATCATCCAACTCAGTATCCTGTACCTGCCTTCTCTCCATACCCCCTGATCCCTTTAGCTACAAGGGCCACATCTAACTCCCTCTTAAATATAGCCAATGAACTGGCCTCAACTACATTCTGTGGCAGAGAATTCCAGAGACTAAGCATGATGGAGATGGTCAAGTTTGGGAGCGTCGCGTGATGGAGATGACTAAAACTATCTTTAGAGCTAGGGTTCGGGCTAGGGTTTGGCTAGGACTGGGGCTGGGTTTGGAGCTGGGGTTGGAGCTGGGGCTGGGGCTGGGGCTAGGGTTCGGGCTAGGGTTAGGGCTAGGGCTGAGGCTGGGGCTGGAGTTAGGGTTGGGGCTAGGGTTGGGGCTAGGGCTGGGGCCAGGGACAAAGGACATTTATTGTCACATATACCAATTGGTGCAGTGAAATTTGAGTTACCATGCAGCACAAATAAGATAAACACAACACTATAGAATTTAACATAAAACATAAAAACATCCCCCCACAGCGGAATCAACGTTTCCCACTGTGAGGAAGGCAACAAATGATGGAGCTCCGGCGTTGGAATGGAAGAACACACTCAGCGGTCTGGAGTTCCGAATCGGCCGCTTCCTACTGGAGACTGCAGCACCCGAAGTCCACAGGCCGAGCTGAGCGGAGATTCAACGCTGGCGACCCCGGCAAGGATCCCAGGTCACGCCGCCCGCAGCTGGAAGCTCCGCAGACCACAGCTCCACTGTGTTAAAGTTGGCAGGCCCTCTGGAGCTCCAACACGGCGATCCTGGTAAGGCATCGCCAGCTCCGCGATGGTAATTCAGTGTTGCGCCGCTGCTGAAGCTGAAGCTCCGGCCGGTCTCTGGCAAGAAAGACCGCGCCAATCCAGATGGTAGGTCGCGAGGAGGGGGCGAAGATGTGGCTTGGAGGAAAGACACATCCTCAACCAGGTAGTTTCCCCCTTCCCCCCCCCCCCCCCACCCCCACATAAAAAAGACTAAAAGACCTCCAAAAACAAACTTTTAGACTAAATATAACAAAAAGGGTGAAAGGACAGACAGCTGCTGGTGAGGCTGCCACACTCAATGGCACCACTACTCGGGCTAGAGCTAGGGTTAGGGTTAGGGTTAAGGTTAGGGCTAGGGTTAGGGTTTGGGGTTAGGTCTGGGGTTAGGGCTGGGGCTGGGGTTGGGGCTGGGGCTTAACCCCGATCTCCCTGACTCCAGCTCCAGCAGCTCCAGGTCCATCTCCAGCCAGCCGAACACAAAGGCCCGTTGCAGCCGTCGCCTCTTCCCGTCACCCGATGTCCCTCTCCGCGCCCGGCCCTCTTCAGTTGTGGGGGGAGGGGGTATGGTGGCCCAAGCCTTTAGCCTAGGATGGCCTCGCTGGTAGGCCATGCCTGGCCATATCGTTTCCCGAATGGCACATAGCACGAATTTGTTCTCCAGAACAAATCAAAAAATAACGGGGGGTTTTCTCTCTAAGAGTTCAGCACCATTCGGAGTTGCCGCTGATTAAAGGTGCATACCTGTTATGCAGCAAAAAACGGAGTTTTCACACGCTTCTCGTCCCGCGAATCAGGAGAAATTCACAAGGTAGGGGACTTTTGAATTCCGCGGTCTTTTGAGGTCGGAAGTGCGCGTCTGTGCCATTTAAATCCATGTGGGATGCTCAACAAAGGTGAGTGATGGTAAATGACTCCAATCGTCGGGACAAGAAATTTTTGAAAAAAACGGTAAGATTTATAATTTTAACAAGAATAGAGGATTTTTTTAAGGGTGATAAATATTTGTATTATTAATACCTACCGTTTAAAAGTATTTTCATTTCAGATAGATACCCCATTAAATAAATATGCCGACTTGAAATTTCACCAGTAACCATCGGGACATGCGGTTTTCAGGGGGGGGGGCCATCGAACATCGGGAACCCCCCCCCCCCCACTTTATTCATTAAGGGTTTAATCTTTATTTATGAGGATTATGTTTAATAACAATATAGAAAAAGAAGAAATGGGTTAGAATTACGGATTTTCCTTATATACAGCATCAAAGTAGCGGGGCACCAAAGTAGACACTAACTGAAGAATCACTTAGTATGGCTGTATGGTAACTCAAATTTCACTGTACCTTAATTGGTACGTCAAATCAAATCAAATCAAATCAACCTTTATTGTCATCTTGCATACAACAGTTGTACAATGCAAAATGAAAAGACGTTTCCCAGGGAATACCGGAGCATCGCACATGAAATTTAAAACATTTCACACATAATAACACTAAAAACAATCCAGTCCCTGATGGAACAGTATAAATAGTTTACAAGTAGGTAAAAACAACATTAAAATACAGTAAAACCAATCATAAACATGTCCGGGGCAGCTGATTTGAGTGGCCAGTGCCAGTTATTGAAGTGGCCAGTGCCAGTTATTAAAGTGTCCGTGCCAAGCCGCAGAATCAGGTGACTGTGAGTACAGAGTGGCTGTTTAGCAGCCTCACAGCATATGACAGGAAGCTGTTTAGCAGTCTTGTAGTCCGGGCTTTGATGCTGCGATATCTCTTGCCTGATAGCAGGAGATCCAGGTGTATGTGGAGGGGGTGCAGTTTGTCCTTAGCAATTCTCTGAGCTTTTATCAGACAGCGGCTCTGGAACAGTTCTTGTACCGAGGGTAGGGAGACGCCAATGATCCTCTCTGCTCCCCTCACTACCCTCTGCAGAGCCTTCCTGTCTGAGCAGTTGCAGGTGGAGTACCACGTATTTATGCAGTACGTGAGTACAGACTCCACCGTACCCCTGTAGAAAGTCCTGAGGATGGGAGTGAGGCCTGTTTTAGTTTCCTCAGGAAGTGCAGTCACTGATGGGCCCGTTTGATGGTCCCAGTGGTGTTCCTGGACCAGGTGAGGCTGTCTGTAATTTGCACCCCGAGGAACTTTATGCTCTCCACTCTCTCCACTGTGGCGCCACTGATGTTAAGGGGTGTATGCTTTGGCTGCGCCCTCCTGAAGTCAACAACCATCTCCTTTGTTTTGTCGACATTTAATTCTAGATTATTTTTGCCGCACCAGTCCACTAGTTGTTTTACTTACTCCCTGTACATTGATTCATCATCTCCGCTGATGAGTCCCACCACTGTTGTGTCATCCGCAAATTTTATGATCTTATTGTCCCTGAATCTTGCAGCACAGTCATGTGTGAGCAATGTGAACAACAGCGGGCTGAGCACACAGCCTTGAGGGGAGCCGGTGCTCAGCGTGATCGAGCCTGAAGTGTTCTTGCTAACACGGACTGACTGCGGTCCCTCTGTCAGAAAGTTCAAGATCCAGTGACACAGGGTGGTGTTGAGGCCCAGCAGGGTTAGTTTCTCCACAATTCTCTGTGGGATGATGGTGTTAAACGCTGAGCTGAAGTCAATGTACAGGATTCTGGCGTATGTGTTTCTGTTTTCCAGATGCGTGAGCACTGTGTGCAGCGTGGTAGAGATGGCATCCTCTGTAGAACGGTTGGGGCGATAGGCAAACTGGAGTGGGTCTAACGATGAGGGGAGGCTGGTAGTAATGTGGGGTTTCACCAGGCGTTCAAAACACTTCATTATTATTGGGGTCAGGGCGACAGGGCGGTAGTCATTTAGGCAGGCAACAACTGGTTTCTTCGCTATGGGGATTATTGTAGACGTTTTGAGGCATGTGGGGACAATGGCTTGACTGAGGGAGATGTTATAGATGTCTGTTAGCACATATGCTAACCCCTCAGCACATTCCTTAAGCACATGTCCTGGGATGTTATCGGGTCCGACTGCTTTCCACGGGTTGACCTTAGACAGGATTCTCCGTGTGTCCATCGGGTCTATGGTCAGGACTGGCTGGTCGGTTTGTAAGCAGGGGCTGGCTCTCCCCTTGGGTGTGGTGTTTGCTGCATCAAAACGAGCGAAGAAGTTGTTCAGTTCATCTGGGAGAGAAGTATCCGTGTCAGTTACCTGCTGCCTTGCCTTGTACCCCGTCAGTGTTTGAATTCCCTTCCACATCCTCCTGGTGTCTCCTGTGTCACAGAGGTGGCCCTGGATTTTCCCCGCGTAGGCACGTTTCGCTGCCATGTGACAATAAACTGACCTTGATACTTTGACCTTGAAACCTTGAAACGATTCTGGCATTTAGGAGGTTTCTCCATAGGAAAATGAATATGCAGCGAATGGACAGATATGGATCACATGCGGGCAGAGGAGATTTTGGGGTGATCTTGTAGAGGTGTACAAGATCATGAGAGGTATAGATAGGGTAAATGCACAGTCTTTTACCTAGAGTGGGGAATCAAGAACCAGAGAACATAGGTTTAAGGTGAGTGGTGGAAGATTTAATAGGAACTTGAGGGGCAACGTTTTCACACAAAAGGTGGCATGTACTGTATACGGAATGAGCTGCTGGAGCAGGTAGATGAGACAAGTACTGTTACAATGTTTAAAAAACATTTGGACAGGTACATGGATAGGATAGGTTTAGAAGGATATGGGCCAAACATGGGCAGGTTGGACTAGTATAGATGGGGCATTTGGTTCGGCATGGGCAAGTTGGGCCAAAAGGCCTGTTTCCACGCTGTATGACTATTACTCTGTTCACTTCTGTCTGATGGCAGTATAAATACCACAAAATAATGGTAGAGCCTTGTTCTCTGCCTCTAAAAGTCAGTTCCTATGAATGTAATTGAATTTTTGAGACTGCATATAATATGCTTCCATTGTATAGCTCATCTATTGTAATTGATTTGGGGTAAATTTCCAGGCAAATATTTCAGTCTGTAGGTCAGAGTAAAGCTAGATTTAACAATATTAAATATTGCACTGAAATGTAAATAGAGGTTTAGAGTAAATTTGTTTACTGAAAGAGTGCCATTGGAAGTAGTTGAAAAATATGTTTAACAGGCAGTTCGATACGCATACGAGGAAGAAAGGAACAGTACATTTAAGAGATAGAATTACATTATTAATAATGCCAGCGGCCTTGCATAGAGCACAAATGCTTGTTTTCATGTAAGGGCTTGTTTTTCATGTTAGAGCTTGTTTCTGCCTGGCAATTCTTTTTTGTTTATTTTATCTTTGTTTTGCTTATTGTCATGTGTACCGAGGTACAGTGAAAAACTTTTTGTTGCATGCTATCCAGGTGGCAGAAAGACTACACATGTTTACAATCAAGTCCTCCACAGTGTAGAGATACAGAATAAAGGGAATAATGTATTGTGCAAGATAGTCCTGTAAAGTCTTTTTTTCTGTTGTATTGTATTGTATTGCCTGGTATTTCTCTTGTAATATCACCAAGATTCACTTTCGTTATCTTCTTTTCAGGGTTGAAAAAACCTTCAGTTCTGAAGTCATCCTCAAAGTTGTGCCTTCTAACATTTGAAATCAAACATGAAGATCCTGGTTATATAAGCCTGAGGGCCTCAATATCAAAGCAAAATAATTCAACAGCATTTAATAAGGAAAACTTAAATTAGGGTGTCTGTTATGTATTAGGTACAGAACAATAGCTTTG